>CM050899.1:1075000-1100000 GCA_027726005.1 Juncus effusus
TAGAAGAGTCTAGATGATGATATGTGGATAATGATGAGTGATGTCATACACATCTTTTAGTGTGAATAGACATGACTCTTCACCTCTATATAAGGACATAGAGGACTCCAAATTCATTGTACCAAATGATTCTCTCTCTCATTATTTCTTATTCTCTTTTGTGAGACAAAAAGAGAGAAAATATCCTTTCTCATTTGTGTGACAAAATTACTAAAGGGTGCTTTCCTTTTATATGAAAAATGAAAGGGTGCAATTATATGAGAGAATTATACATCTTTTGTGAGACAAAATAAGAAAAAGAAAAAGAGTTTTCTTGTGCAAGAGAAGAACAAGCTACTAGCATATATATTGTTCTTCTTCCCGTTTTAGGAATGTTCGTGTGGATACCGGTAGAGGCGTTCGTACTTTCGGCGCTTGTGATCTATTCGGCCTAAGAAGATGAGAACGGGTTGTTGAGAGTTTTGGTGGAGACCGATTGTGTGTGCGGTAGATGGCTTCCGCACGATCCGACCTAGACGGACGTAAAATCGGTTAGGACGGTAACCGGTTTAGAGACGCATGGACAACACGCATGGTTTGAGCGTCACGGATTAAGCGTAATCCGAAAGGTATCTTTAAGATTTATTTCTTTGATTTAACCGATACGCACGGATCCTCGGGATGAGTTTTGGACGAAATTTTTATTTTTCCGCTGCGTTATGCACGTCCGAAACCCAACACTACATAATTCCAGATTTTTACTAACAACCAAACAAAGAATTATGTTTTTCAGAATTTTGTAATTCTAACATCCAAACAAACTTTAGAATTAATTAATTCAGAATTTTATACTTCTCCATCTTAAAATTCAATTCCATTCTATTAATTCCACTTGCCAAACGGGCCCTTAATTCCACTTGCCAAATGGGCCCTAATAGATTTTCCATTGTGCTTTATCTTGTTTACTATATAACAAATGTGCTATTAATGATTAAAAAACAAATTTGCTATCAATTAGGTATATCAGTGTTAAAAATTATATAGTATACATGTAAAAGTATATACTGGATATATCAAAAATCACTAACATTCATAAATAAAAAGAATACATTATATATAAAAATGCAAAATAAACCACTACCAATTACAAATAAAAAATAATCCAATAAATAACAACACAAAAACTAAATAAACCATAAGCATTCCACCAAGGACTTCAATTTAAATATTCATATACTGTAAAATTTATTTCGCAGCTTTGCTAATACAACTTTTTATATGTACTCATATATATTTTGAATTTTGGAAGGGTAAGTTTGAAATTTGCATTTTTAGAGAATATCATATATATAAATTTCATATCTATATTTTTATAGGGATATGATAGTTGAAAGTTTTGGAAGGTTAAATGTATTTTGGTTGATATATAATCAACTATTTAATCTTCAAAATAACAAGATGTGTCTAATTGATGTATAGGTTATTAATTAACAAATAGGAAAATAAATAAGTGATAACTTAGGGTTACAATAGATAAAAAAAAAAGAGTTAAAAGGAAGGAACAAAATGCATGTCAAATTTTCCCAGTTATGAATGATTAAAGAGAGATACTCATTAAACAAAAAAATGTTTTAGGATGAGTTACCATCATAATTCTACTTTAAAGTCACATCCTAGAGTGATTCTTTGAAGATTTATGTAACATGGTCACTTTTTTATCTTTGTTTATCCAAAAATAGAATGAAGAGTCAAGGTCAGGAGTGAGATATAAGGTGAAGAAGAAAAATAATTGGTTCAAAATATCTGTTACACCCCGAAATCAAATAGTGGAGAAAAGGGGGCTAGTTGATTAGTCTCACCTTGAATAGTGAATTGAAATTGGAGTTACTTAAATAAGTTAGTGCATTAACAGTAGCACCAACCATGCTTAAGCCTTTTTCAGGACAATATGGTGTGGGGCTGAAGGTTGGGCTGGGCCAGTTAATGTACTAGGCTCTAACAAATATTAAAGTTGTTACACCCCGGATTCAATTAAAGGACTGAAATGTAACAACCGCCAAAAGGCATTTAAACAATCATCCACATAAATCAAAATAATCTCCAGATTAAATTTATTAAATTTAACAACAAAATAAGATTGAGACTATAGAGTTCTCATTTATTTAATACTAATTATTAAACTAAATTTTATTAAAGTTTGACGTGTCTCCGCCCGCAACCCAAGCTAATGATCTAAACCTGGGCACAAAATAAATATAAGGATTAGTACTGACTCAGTAAGGTATGAAAAGAGGCCCAGCCGCATATACCAAAAAAATAGAATATATTGAGTTCAATATAATAATAAAATAATAAAAAATCAAGTAACCAGAAGTCATAAGTATAATTTAGTATAATAATTATGAAAAATACTTTTATTTAGGGATATTATCTTATTTCACTTTCAACTTCTACACATACTCAACACACACACTAGATCATGCTCTATGGCATCGAGTACGCGCACAGATACAAGTCTTTCCGAGCTCGTTATTGGGTGATCGGCGGCCCTATCTTCCACCTACTAAGTACGGCTTCTCACCTAGATCAGCGGCCCTGGCTTCCACCTACCAAGTACGGCTGTATTCTCTTAATTATCACTTTTCACACATCTCATTATATCCCGAATCTTACTCAAAAATATCTTTAAATATTATCTTTAAATTCTCATATTACTAAAAATATTAATTTGAGCCACATAAGCTCTATCTCATAAATAAAAGTTATATATATTCAATATTCAGTATTATCATTATAAATAATTATAATACATACATATATATATATATATATATATATATATATATATATATATATATATATATATATATATATATATATATATATATATATATATATATATATATATATATATATATATATATATATATATATATATATATATATATATATATATATATATATATATATATATATATATATACGGAAGAACAAATATAGCCAAATGGGAAAGCATATGCTGGCAAAACCTTACTTGAATAAATGCAACAACTAGCAACTCTCACGAGAAATCTCCGGGTTCCACAAACTCTTGAGCTTCCTTCGCAACTCTTTCAACTTCTCGGTCTTCTTCTAGTACGAACTCCTCCTCACGCGAATCTAATTATTTAATTAATACTTATTACTAATCGATCTCGAACTTCGAACCGACATGCTCACTTAATCTGACTATTTACGAAAAAATATTTTCTGGACCTTAAATACAGAAACTAATATTACCAATGAGTCAGAAATGTCCTAAAACATACAAATCGACTATTTATTCGTGAAATTTGAAGTTATATATTAAAAGTTATGATGAAATCAAGTTTCTTAATACATTTCCAGCTTTTAAAATCCAGATTCTCAATTCTGCCCGAAATCCAAAATTAAATTCCAAGTTCTGAAAATACCGAAAATTCCAAATTTACTAAAAACCAGTATCTTATTTCTCAGTTTAAAATGTCCAAATTATGTTGATATATTCTCAAATAAATAAATAGGATTTAAATATAACCATACAACTTTGAAAGTCATCTAGAAATCAGAAATTTTAAAATATCAATTACGCATAATATATATTATAGGAAAATAATGAAAGTAATGACATAATTATTTTATTTAATATAACACTTATTTAGTCATATCATATACCAACAATTTTCAAAAAATATTATATCCATAGCAACAAAACATTTATAGGTTAAATTTCAGGTATGCATGCAACATGGCCTAATTATGCAAATAATCCAAGTACTCAACTAAATTAATCAGATCTAAAATAAGAGCTAAATTGAATTAATAAAATACTCACAATCCTGATGCTTGTCTTGAGGAAAGGAAATGTTAAAAGTCTTATTGCCTAGGAGGTAAGAAAGACTATAGACTGTGTAGACACGGTTCGCCTAGGCCGAGTAACACCTTCACTAGAGGTCCACCAATACCAAGTGCAAGGAACTTCTTAATATCAAGAACAATATTTTCTTTTTGACTCTTGTGAGTGCACAGGGAAGAAAGAGAGGAAATGGACAAAGAAAGAGAGAGAGAGAGAGAGAGAGAGAGAGAGAGAGAATAGAAGGACAATATTCTGTCTTGTAGCAAGGTATTTAAACTCAGAAGGAAAATGAGAATAATAATTGTACCGTATTTCTTGATTAATGGCTGATTATCCAATTTAAGGTTCTTAATTTTTATATTAAATTCAGATCTGAAATTTTAGCATGCACTAACTCAAGTTTTCTGAACTGACTGAAGAATAAATGAAAGAGCTAATTTCTGCTGGCACTTTTGCACTTTAGTCCCTCAAAGTTAAAATAATTATAACTTTCAAAATACACCTCAGATTTTGATGATTGAAATTTCTAAATTCTTTATTTAATGTATATGATTTATTGAGATATACTTTATTATTCCCCAACATACAAATTATTTCTGAAATTACGAAAATACCCCTACTACAAAATAATAAAAAATAAAATAAAATTACTTATTATAACAATATCAACAATATCTCATAATTTGGTTTGGTTCTCAATAATACCAGCAATATTCAAAGCATCAAAATTTAACAGTTGCATAGATAAAAACACACTACACTAAATGACCAACCAAAAAAAAGCAAAGCATCAAAATTCTGCAACAGTTGCATAGATAAAAACAACCAGACACTAATTGTACCAAATAAAACGCAAAGTATATGCAATAGATAAAATAAAAATAGATAAAAATGCAAATAAATTAAACAATCAGAGCTTTTAGAATTGTTAGCTTCTTTTTAGATTTCCTTTGCGCCCCTATTCCCCCTATATATAATTCTTCTATTTTCCTAACTTGATGACACGTGTGATTTTGTGAATTTTTTTGTGGCTTTCCCTACGTAATATTTCGTGTAGAGAGTCAAAAAAAAATGAGATAAGATAAGTTTTTCTGTAACCCATTAAGATTTCTATACCATATGTGTCATAATGAATCAGACAAAAAATATATGGACCCACTAATTAGCTAATATGATATAGCTACATCTACGTAATTTTAGTGTAGCGAGTCAATTCGGTTCATTCTCAACCCGCCAGAATATTTTTGTACCAAAACAGCCATAAAGAATCACCAAAGTAAATAGGGTCCCCCATTAATCAAATAAGATAATATAAATGTATCTATTCATATAATGGGTCATCTATCATACATACTTTAAACTTTGGAAATATGGAATATGATAATACTTCCTTCATCATCTTTTTTTTAGAAAGGTGCTGGGTCCACTCAATGAAATAGGTATTAAATAAAACCCCCAAATTTTCAATGAATATTATCATAAACTTTCAGATTTTTTTTTATAAGGCTACAAAAATAAATAAATGTATTTTTCACTACATTTATTTTTTAAACAAAATACTTCTCATCAAACTTTTAAATTTTGTAAATATTTAATAAACAACATATAGTTTTTTATTCTCTTTTTTGTCTCTAGAAAATTAGATGGATTTATAAAATAAAAGATTTTAAACTATAAAAAAATCATAAAAATATAAAAGAGAAAATTATATTTTAATTAAGATTAAAATAATATTTTTTATTAAACAAAAGTAAATGAAAAATAAAATAATGTATCACGAAGTATCAAGAAGTATATTATAAAAGATCGCAAAAATGATATCATCAAATTAAAATGTCAAAATGTGCATACGAATCGTTAATTCAGAAGTAATTGCTATACAATAATTCATCTATATCCCTATAAAATAACAAAAAAAATTTAATTGATCCAAATGTATCAAAGTATCATCTATATCTATAAAACATAAAAATTAGTAGTGTTATTTTCCGAAACGAAGCGAGGGTACTCTCTCGTTCCAGTGAGTAATCTACAATTTCAAAAAAGTTGGAACACAATTAGTGAGTAAAATTTTTAATCTGTTAATTTTATTTAAGAAAGTAACATATATGACATGATATATGGCTCTTTTACAAAGACACCCCTGAATTTGGCAGTTTTGCATGGTCTTTTCTTTTACTAATATCCTACCAGAGCCCACAATTTCATAAAATTAACAGATTTTTGATATTTACCAGAGCCCAGAAGGAAATATATATGACTTGATATTTGACTTTTACAAAGACACCCATGAATGTTGCTAGTTTTATATAAAATAATTTCTTAAACTATTTTCCAAACAGACCCTCAAATTTCAAATCACATGTTTAAAAAAAGAACCTATATTATACCTAAATTGCAAAAACATCCCTCTATTCTCTAAAAAACAAAATTGCCAAAAATTTTATTGTCCGTAATGTTTTAAATTGAACCTATATTATAATATATGAGTGCTACTGAAAATTGCAAAAGAAAATATATTCTTGAGAAAACTTAATTGTCAAAAAACTAGACATCAATCTCAAGATATAAAACATACCAGTCAAGATTCTACATGCGAGCCCACTGGACTGCTATCTCCCTTGTGTAGAAACATTGGCGGTGCATCTTCGCGTCGCCTCCTGCTCATCAGCTATGGTTAGAAAGCCATAGCCGAGTGAGAGCTTATTCCTCTTGATCACCTAAAATTCGGAAATTACAAAAGCTGGTTTTATTAGTTCTTGGAAATAGTCGGTTTTAAAGTCAATTTAGAGAATTAATAGAGAAGAAAAAAATATGAACCCACCTGCGCATCCACCACGTCATACGAATAGAAGATGCGTCTAAACTCGCGGCACCTCCATCCCCACGGGATCCGTCCCATGTGAATCTAGTATCCACCCACAATAGTTATATCAAAAGAATTTTTTTAATCATGCAAATTTAGAAGATTATTATATAATTTAATATTTTATTTGACATGCATTCTATAGTGTTGCTTTACCTGCTACTTGGGCAAGAGGTGCAGTAGGAGCGGCGTTGGCGCAGGAGCAAAGGCCTGTGAAGGTGGTGGGGCAGGGCCAGTGCAAATAACTTACAAAATCTGTAAATGTTATGTGTACAACTGCAAAATAAAAATTATTATGAGCACCCTACATAAAATTGATATTACAATTGCAATTAATAGAATATACTGTCAAATGTCTTTGGTAAGTTTGATTTTCCCCGATGCCTCATCAACAAACTAATTAATCATGTGGCTAGTGCTGGGATGTCTTTTTTTCTCTTGTTTTAGTAGAATAAAATAGATTAAAGATAAGCAATTTTCTTATATATATATATATGGAACTTGACAGGACACATAAAATTTATGCTTAAACTTATTTTACTCATACTTACTGTGTGAAAACATATTTGAGAAGGTATTTTTTGTGTGATCGATTAGGTTTTGCATATTAAAAGCACGAATAAATGACCCATGTTTGTTTTTAAGTAGTATATAAGTTTTTCACACATACAATCTATTATGATTTATTAAGTATTTTTCTATATTCGCCCTCCATGGCATGTACTTTCTAGCTTGTTAACAAATCAAACATCAATATTATGATAAAAAAGACAAATCAAATTCAAAAAAGAAACAAAAAACTAACACTAAAGTTATCATTTTATTATTAAAAGCTTTGGGTGATTCTCAACATTATTTACTCCCATGACTTAATAGAGAAAAAAAAAATATGATGGTTGATTCACTAGGTTTCAAACCATTGCATAATATATATATAATTAGGTTCAAAGCTAAACACATGGTTACAATTCTTTTTTATTAACTCTGAGACAAACTTCAGGGTCTCATTTTGTCATTTATTAACTTTTTTGGTGCAACAGGTGCGGCAGGAGCAATAGAGACCACGGCAGTGTCTGCATAACGTAATGGAGTATGCCTGATACATACTCCATTACAACAAATAATTCCAAACAATCTTTTTTTTAACAAAAAAAAAACTCTTACAGTTCAAAGACTAGTTTGACAATAGACTGGCACTAGGGAATGAGAAATCTCTCAAATTTTGGTATCACAATAGAATTGCCAAATGGGTATTCCAACTAACAAAGCATGTGTACTATGTGACAACCATTAGACGAAAGGCATAACGACTTGTTTGCTAACTGCAGTTCACAAGATCCATTGGGCGGAGTTCAGCCTCAATGGTAGACACTACTATGGATCAAAGAGACCAATCACCGAACCCCCCTTTAGCTAGCTGGGTGTTGATCGATATATTTTATAAATAACAAAGTACATGATTGATCGATATATTTTAAAAATACTGAGAACATAACATACCAAATAAACGAGACCTCGGCAGCACACGTGCCGGTGGAGGAGCCTCAGGGAGAGGGGCCGGCATGAGGACAGCCGGCATCATGGAAGGCTCTGGCTGAACATGCAACGCCTCCACCTTGCAAACAGAACACTAATTATGTTAGAAAAATTAACAACATAATAAAACAAAGTATTGATTAACTAAAATGTGCTAGAAAGGAAAGAACTTGATAAAAAAAAGGAGAAATCAATCATTTAAGCAACCACTCAATTTTCAGTTTTTGAAAATAATTACCTCTGGTAGCGCAACAAGGGGGGTTTGTCTCAAAAATAATTACCGCTGGTAGTTTTCAAGAAGGGTATATATTAAGAGCATGTCTATGGTACTCCATTTTTGTTATAACTTAATGATAGATTTAATCAAGACCGTTAAAATGAGGAGGGTATTTTCGGTATATGTGGTATTAATTACATAGATTCAATCTTAAATTTATTTTCATTTTATTCTGCTCTCCATTTCAATCAATGAAAGAAGACCTCCATTATATTTTTTCTCTCCAATCCAAGTCAAAAAATAACCTGCCTTCCTGATTTAGTGAAAAAAAATTCGAAATATATGTATTTCTATGTATTTGGCCCCCCAAATATCTTATGTAGTATTAATCTATAGGGAAAATTTTTATGGCCCCCCAGAAATTCCAGTCAAGCTCTGGTGTATGATACATATTTGATATTATATACTATAATATAGTATGATGTAATATAATATAATATAATTTTATATGATATAAGTTAGTATAGTATAGTATAATAAAGTATAATGCAATATAATTTAGTATGATATAATAAAGTATAATATAATATAATATAATATAATATAGTATAATGTAATATAGTATAATAAGATATAATATAGTATTATGCAATTAATATAGTGTAAAATGTAATGTAATGTAATATAGTGTAATGTGATGTAATATTATAAAGTATAATGTAATATGGTATGATATAATATAGTATAATATAATATATTGTAGTATCATGTATATAGTATAGTGCAATATAGTATAATGTAATATAATATGAAATAGTATAAAATAATATAATATAGTATGATATAATATAATATAGTATAAAATAATATAATATAGTATGATATAATATAATATAATATAATATAATATAATATAATATAATATAATATAATATAATATAATATAATATAATATAATATAATATAAATATAATATAGTAAGAAAAAATATAGTATAATATAATATGATATAGTACGATATAATATAGTATAATGTAAAATAGTATAATATGATATAATGTAGTATAATGTAAATAATATAGTGTAATATACTAATATTGTATAATGTAATATAATATAGTATAATATAATATATTAAAATATAGTATGATATAACATGGTATAATGTAATATAATATAGTATGATGTAGTAATATAAACTAGTATAATGTAGTATAATATAATATAGTACAATGTAATATAATACAGTTTAATATAATAAAGTATGATTATAATATAGTGCAATGTAATATAATATAATATATTATAATACAATATAGTGTAATATATTATAGTATGACGTAATATAGTATAATGTAATATAGTATAGTGTGATATAATCTAATGTACGATAGCAACATGTATAGTATGGTGCAATATAGTATAATGTACTATAATATAATATAGTATATTGTAAAATAATTTAATATAGTATAAATATAAAGTAATATAATATAGTATAATATAGTACTATGTAATATAATATAGTATGATATAATATAGTATATTGAACTATAGTATAGTATGATATAATATAGTATAATGTAATATAATATAGTACAATATAGTATAATGTAATATAGTAAAATATGATAGTATAATATAGTACTATGTAATATAATTTAGTATTATGTAATATAATATAGTATGATATAATATAGTATAATGAAATATAGTATAATATGATATAATATAGTATAATGTAATATAGTATAGTATAGTATAGTATAATATAGTATAATGTAATATAGTAAAATATGGTATAATATAATAAAATATAATGTGATATAATATAGTATGATGTAGTATAGTATAGTGCGATATAGTATAATATAATATAGTATACTGTAGTATAATATAACATAGTATAATATAGTATAATGTAGTGTAATACAATACAATACAATACAATATAATATAATATAATATAATATTGTATCATACTATATTAATTATTGTCATGCTTAAAAAAGAAGAAATAAATCCATGCCAAATATTTTATTTCTTGTTATAGATAAATACAATCTTTTAGAATAACAATCAATTATGTAGACAGTAAAAGAAGAAACAAATCAATTCCAAATATTTTCTTTCTTTATTTCTCCGTTTAGTTTCTTTTATGGTTTCAAGTACCGGAGATGAAGAGTCACGAGTGAATTAGAAAAAAAGAAAGAAAAATAATTAGACACTAAATTACGATTTTACCCTTTTATCATTTATTTTATATAGAAAAAAACTCCTACAGTACTCCACTTTCAAGCTAATCTGGACCGTTCATCAGAACTAATATTTTCAATGTGGAGTACTGTAGACAAGCTCATATATTAAATTTATGATTTATCAAGTTGTATTTATCCAGAAATTTATAGTTTTACTGGACTATTATGAAAATTGGCAAAACTTAACCATAATGACTGACTGGTTAATCTGAAAGTTAGATCAGATGGGCCAGGCTCAAAATTATCCCATATAATTTCCAGTGCTAAACGGTATTCATTAGTAGATTTTCATGGTGCTGTATCTTGTTTACTATATAACAAATGTGCTATCAATCATTAAAAAAACAAATTTGCTATCAATTAGGTATATCAGTGTTAAAAAATATATATAGGTTACATATAAAAATATATAGGCTAAATCTCATCCTAAATCACTCAACTTTAAAAAAATGACCATATAAGTCACTAAACTTTCAATTGTCTCGTAAAGGTCACTAAACTTTCAAAAATTATCAAGTAGGTCACCCAACTTTCAATTGTTTCCAATAGGTCATTCAACTTTTAAAAAATAACCAAATAAGTCACCCGGTTAATTGAAATTTGAGTGACCTATTTGATAATTTTTGAAATTTGAGTAACCTATATGGAACAATTGAAAGTTAAGTAACTTATTTGGCCATTTTCGAAAGTTGAGTGACCTATACGGGACAATTGAAAGTTGATTAAATTATGTGTGAGTCAGGTTTACCTCAATGAGGGAAGCTGTGGCCTCAACAGTAGCAGCACTCGAACTGGTGCTTTCATCAACCTGCATAATTTTGAATAGAAACATGTCAGTTTTACTTTTCAGTTCCAAAGAAAAAACAATTTTGCATTTTGGCCCTTTTATTTTCAGTTCCAAAGACATCACAATTTTGCATTTTGGCCCTTTTATTTTCAGTTCCAAACATATTGATGATAAATAATTGTCTATTATTGTACTTTCAAGTGTATTATAATTGTTTTTTGCAGGATGTTTCAGGTGAGGTTTACCTCAGGAAGAGGAACCTCAATGAGGGGAAGAGCAGCCGGCAGGAGAGGTGCTGGTGCGTCAACGCGAGAAGATGCAGCCTCTGGCAGAATAGGCGTGGCTGATGCAAGAGTCTCTGGCAAAATAGATGCTGCCTCCACCTTGCAAATAAGACATAAGTGATGTTAGAAGACTTTAACAGTTGATTAAGTTATGACTAGTTTGAAAAGGGTCCTGAAGTGAGTCCAGGTATCATCTCAATTAAAGCAATCAGCAAGGTTGATTCATTCTACAACTAATGAATGTGACTGTACAAGGCTGAGAATCAGAAATTCAGTTCTACACAACCATATCAATTAAGAATTGGTTCTAAGTTACAAGACTGGTACTCAAATTGAAGGGAAAAATTCAAACATAGTTTCAGGAAAATCCTACTCTAAATCAGGGAAATTTTCAAAAAGCCCCTAGAAATAGAATTTGATAAAAAAAAACAGGTACTGAGAAAGCAGGTTTTTAAGTATCTTGTCAATTTACAATGAAGAAAGAAAATGCTTTTGAAATAATTAAAACATGATTTTTTTCAAAATAAAAAATCTGACAGATGATGTTACCTCAGGAAGAGGAAGATCAGCGAGCGGAAGATCAGGAACGGCTGGCCTGAGAATCGCCAGATCATCGACAAGAGTGGAGTGAGGCGCTGCGGGCAGATCTGGTGCTGTATGCACGAGTGGCGCCGGCTGGATAGAAGCTGCTGCAGCCTCCACCTTGCAAATCAGAGAAGAATACAAACTATTAATTATTATTCACTACTCAATTTACAAAAAGAAGAAGAAAGAAAGCGTTTTTTTAAATATAATCAAATCGCATATCATTCAGATTTACCTCGATGAGAATAAAAAATATTATGAGCACCCTACATAAAATTGATATTACAATTGAAATTAATAGAATATTACTGTCAGATGGCTTTTGTAAGTTTGATTTTCCCCAATGTCTCATCACTAAACTAATTATTCATGTGGCTAGCGCTGGGATGCCTTTTTTTCTCTTGTTTCAGTAGAATAAAATAGATTAAAGATAGGCCATTTTCTTATATATATATATATATATATATAGAACTCGACGGGACACATAAAATTTGTGCTTAAACTTAGGTAACTCATACTTACTGTGTGATAACATATTTGAGAATGGTATTTTTTTGTGTGATCGAATATGTTTTGCATATTAAAAGCACGAATAAATGACCCATATTTGTTTTTAAGTAGTATAGAAGTTTTTCACACTTAGAATCTATTATGATTTATTAAGTACTTTTCTATATTCACCCTCCATGGCATGTACTTTCTAGCTTGTTAACAAATCAAACATCAAATATTACGACAAAGAAAGACAAATCAAATATCAAATAAGAAACAAAAAACTAACACTAAAGTTATCTTTTTCTTATTAAAAGCTTTGGAGTGACATATGACCTCTAGTTTAGTTGGTCAAGCCTAATGCTTGTGAAGTTAGAGATTGAGGATTCAAACCCGCATTGTCACACTTATACAATAATTGTTGCCCTAAAAAAAAACTTTGGAGTGTGATTCTCATTATCATTTAATCCCACGACTTAATAGAGAAAAAATATGAAGGTTGATTCACTATGTTTCAAACCATTGCATAATAAATATAAAATTAGGTTCGAAGCAAACTCATGGTTATAATTCTTTTTTACAACTCTGAGACAAACTTCAGGGTCTCATTTGTCATTTATTAACTTTTTGGGCCTTCTTTGTAAATATCTTTGATGTATTTCCATTGGCTCTCCATGTTATTAGGGTTTGTTAAAATTGAGTTTGTTGTGAAGTTTAGAGTGCCGATAAGCATATGTGAATAGAAATATATTTTAAGAGAAAAATAATAAATAATAAATTGATTTTAGAAAAAGTTATTTCATGTAAGTACCATTTTGCAAGCGGAATAAAAAAAATTTTAATCATTTGTTAGGTCAAGAAAAAAAATTCATATGTAACTTACAAAATCTCAAAAACGTTATGTATGCCGCTAGAAAATTGAAAATAGTATGAACACTCCTATGCAAATTGAAATTATAATGGTTTTCCAAAAAAAATTGAAATTACAATTCAAAATATAATATTACTGCCAAGTATTTTTTGCAAGTATTGATTTTCTCCAATGCCTCCTCAAGAAACTAGTTATTCATATTATTATTTTGGGATATTTTTTCTCTTTTTTCAGAAGAATAAAATAGAATAACAATAGGCAATTTTCTTATTTATATATATCCAACTCCACAAAAATGAATAATACCCTAATTGGTTAAAATATTTACATGTGTAATAAAAAATTATTAGTTCGAATTCCGGCAAACGCAATCATATACTACATATTTAGTAAAATCTGTCAACCAATTCTCTTTTACAACCTTGAGACAAAATTCAGGGACTCATTTGTCATTTATTAACTTTTCGGGATCTTCTTTGTAAATATGCTTGATGTATCTTGATTCTTTCTCAATGATGGTTGCATGACCTTAAAATTTGCTCAAACTGCTTTATGCGTATGATACATATATATTGTTTTTGTTAGGAGATATATACTGTTTTATAATTAATCTATATGTTTTTGGAAGTGTCATAAATATTATAAACCTTAAAACATCGACACAATATTATGAAATTATTGGCTTTAACTTTGGGGGAAAGGGAATCACACGTACTTCACAGGCAACTACTCAAAGCACCAATCTCATTGGACATAGAAAAGAAAAAATCATGTTTCAAGGAGTACAATCACAATCACTACATATTACAAATAAAACAAAAAAATTCATTAAAAAGGGGAAAATATAAACCACTGCTAATTACAACTAAGAATAAACGCAAAAAAATAAAAATAAAGAAACCAGTACCAATTAAATCATCATCCTTCCACCAAGGACTTCAATTTATCTCTAAACTTGAAATATCCTCAGCTTTTACAACCATCTCTAGTCCCATATATTTTCTTGTAATTTTTCAACTGTCAAACGAAAAAAACAAATATTACCTTAAAAAATATTGAATCTGCTAAAAACTATTTGAATTAAGTTAAATTAATATCAACTTACCTCAGACAAAGCCGCTTCATCAGCACAGAGGTTAAACCTAAAAGACCACAAACTAATCTGAAAAAAATAAAACAAAAAATTAACATCCAATTTCAAATATTACCTTACATAAATCTCATATATATACCCTTACAAACTTCAATAATTAGCTCATGGAAAATCTCATCTTCCAATAGATGTTGAGTTCAAAGGAATGGTCAGAGCAATCCATAGGGGGATTGAATTGGGGCATAGACAGAGAGAGGGAATGTTTTTGCGCGAATCTTAAACCTTCCAGAGTAAAACACACATTAATGCATAAAACAAAGCTCATCATAGCAGAAAAAGCTCAGAGGAAGTGAGATGTTTCGTAAAAAGACTTGAATCAGACGATCCGTTGCAAGAAAAAGGCAGTAACGAAAAATCAAACCCTAGGACTAGTCAAAAATACAAGAAACATGATTCTGATTTGAACAGAGGCATCGATTTTGAATCCGCATCATCAGTAAACATCAGCTTCATCATTTCTAGGCAACAATGATGGTTTTAAGCATGCGCAAATGAAAGAAAAACAGATCAGAGAAATCCGAACTAAGTTATTACTTACTTGTATAATACTTCCGATTCATGATTATAGCACATTTAATGCGCTTAAAAACATACCTCATCATAGCAGAAAAAGCTCAGCGGATCAAACGATTCATAAAAAGGCTTCAATAAGACGATCCATTGCATAACGAAAAATCAAAGACTAGGATTAGTCAAAATCGGAAAAAACACGAACAACGCGCGATCTAATTCTGATCTATGAATACTTTAAATATGATTAAAACCGAGAAAAAGCCACATATATACCGGCGAAAAATCGAAGTTAGAACGAAAGATATTACAAATAGGAAGATAAAACTAGCTACGGATTCGATCTGATACGTTATTTTCGCTTTAAAACTATGATCTATAGCTTTTCTTTCGAAAACAATGGAGTGTTTGTGATGTGTGTGACTGTCTGAAAGAGAGAAAGAAAACAAGAATCAGCCGTATTTATACCCATCTTGATTTGTAAGGATATTTGTCTACAAGTCAGCATTTTGAATGCGCCTGGCGTACATGTTCCTATTGGTATACTATTCATTGAGCAAAGTGTATTTGTGTACGCCGGGTCCGACCATGAGTATCATATCGTAGATCTGATATTTGGGCAGGGTTTACAACTCAATATTCATATTTACCACATATATAAATTTCTGAAATAAATTAAAATATAAATTGAAGCCCATAAATAAGAACAGAAATAGAAATAAATAAATGAATCAAGAGATTTTTTTTTTTTTTTTGCAAGAAAAGGCCCGCAGGCTATATTTATACTGACTGTAGTTCTCTAGCTACATGAATCTGTTTCTACATTTTAAGAAGTGATTCATTTCTTATTATCTCCTATCTCACACCCAACACCATGCATATTGCACGGTGAGTTTATTCGTCTATTTCTTTGAGAACCCTGCAAAACCACAAAAATATTATATCTACCATCAGCAAACACTTCCATTCCTATCCTTGAAAAATCTCAAATTATGATGTAGACCTAAATAAATGTGGTATTAACTCCACTTACTCTATTATTCTTCATTTCTTTTAGCATTCTCAAGAGCCCACATTATCCAAATTATCTAAGCCGTTGAACTATAAAAGCTATTTTGATCCGAACAAAAGTATTTCATGTACAATGTGTACATGCGGGGTTTGTTGATCACATAAACCACATACTGTCACATCATTGAAACCATAAATTATATTGTTAGATGAGATTGTAAATCTATTTATGAACTCACACGACTTTTGGTAAGTCACACAAAATTTATATGCTTGGATTTTTCACTTTCTTATCCTTAAGGTGATTCAAACTTAAGGAAAGCTTATCCTTAAGGTGTATTATTAATTTGTAGCAACTCTTAATTCCGTTTAGTGAAAGTCTTTTTGTAGCCATACCGGCTACTCATTAAAAAAATGTGTGTATACTTTGAAAAGGTAATTTTCTGTGACGAATATATACTGCATATTAAAAGCTTAAATCAATGACATACTGTTTTTTAATTTATACGGAATTTCTTCTAGCTAGTGACGTCATAACAAATTAAATATTAAGCAAAGTTTGCCGGCTCAAACGTTAGGAACCCTTGAATTTTGGAAAGAGAACTTAAGTTTGAATCACAATAAACACATTAAGCACTATTTAACAAGTCTCTCAACTCATTGATGATAAGTTTAAATCTAAAAAATATCAAATATCAAATAAGAAACAACACACTACAAAGGAGCATTTCCCTGATGTACGATGACACAACATATGTGATCCTCCAACAATAATTCATATGATCCAGCAAGTGGAGGTTAACACATGTCATTAACACAACAGAACGGCAAAATATAATTGTCATAGATACTGTCTTCACATAATCAACTGTAAAACAAGAAATTAATCTAAAGGGGTGATGGCCTAACTTAAAGAGCAATATCAACATAAAGGGGGAAATTTGCCTCAAGAAAACATGAAGGAGAAATTAAGCTCCTCTCTCATCTCCTGGATTGGTTGCCTCAAATTGGAAGTCAAAATAAGTAGTATAAGCTGGGTGCTCGTAATGTCTCCATCCCCAAGACTGTAACACACAACATAGAAATGACACAAGAAAATCACTATGCATACTAGAGTTGTATAATACGATGTAAAAGATAAAATAAACCCTTACCGTCTGCAGCATTCGAAGTCTACATTTACAACTAGTTTGGAACTGAACAAATATTTCCTGCAAAAAGGAGAATTAACAAATAACCTCGTTTAATCATCCAGCAAAAAGATTAATGAAAAAAAAATGTTTGTTTAAGGTTGTTTACCCTTAGGCTTCTCCCTTTCTCTAATTTTTCAATATCGGAACAGAATTTAATGTAGCGCTGTAAAGGGAAGAAAATATATTGGTACTAGCCACATTAGAAAACAAGTATATTTGAATTGCCATAGAGATATTATAATACCAAAATTCCTTCGAGCAATAAGCTAAGGGAGACAGGACACTTTGTGAAGCGCTTGATTTCTCTCAATAATTCACAAAAGGAGGAGTATTCTTTCTGGAAAAGACAAGATAACAAACATGACATACATAATTAACAATACACACACCACTAAATATAAATATCTGATCAAAATTAAATGGTTGCACGAAAGAATCAAGATATACTTGATCACTTGTGAGTGTAATCAATGTAAAGCAAATCGAATTAAAACAAAAAAAAAAGATTGAAGTATAGAAAATTGGTACCGGTTTCTCACTAAGAATGCATTCTTCCGAGAGCTTTGGGAAATCAGGATGGACTTCTCTCACGGATTTCAATACACCGTCCAATAAACTGTAACCCTATGTTATGTAGCAATCACAACACAACACAAAGGGGAATTAGAAAGAATAAATTACAAAATTACCAAAAAAGAAACAAGGAATCCCTATTATTTTAAAAAAAAATAGAGAAGCAAGAAATTAGAAAATTAAGTTGGAGTGTTTTTTGAGAAAAGATAAATTACCTCATCAGCTAATTTGCACTGGAAAAAGGGCATGAGCCACACATGGTATCGTACAAACTCATTAATCTTTTTGAAGTACCGGATTCTCGCCTGCAAACACAGAGGAACATTAGTCACTCATTCACTCTCAAGGAGGATTTGATGAATAATGTATAAATAAATAAAAAAGAAACAAAGAAAGAAAGAAAGAAACTCACTCTCAAGGAGGATATGATGAGGGATTGATCAAGCATTGTAAATCTGCTTGGAACTACATTCTCATCTCCTCAATTTTACTCTTCTCCTGCCACACAAATTTTATGATATGTTAAGCCCTCGTCATTTTCTTTTTCGGTTTAAAAAATAGAAACTAGATTATAAGCCGTGCAACTAGAAACTAGATTGTCAAGAAACATACATTTACAAGAGACCATAAAGCTATGTGGCGGTCAAACTGTTGATGCAGCTGCACGATTTTAAAAGCAGCTTGATAAGCCTGCGATGAAATAATTGTAAATGAATTTAGCAAGTACAATAAATGATGGATGAATGAGAAAATAATAGTAAAATATTATGACCTCAGGAGATACATGTTCTGGGGAAACGTTCCTGATAGCATGTAAACTAAAATGACTCATACCATCCTTAATTTCCTACGCACGACAGAGAAAAAAAAACTACTTTAGAAAATATTGTCATAAAATAAACTATAAATTTGAAAAAATTGTCACAAAATAAATGAAAATGAGAACATTTTCTGCTTTCTTTTCGCAGCATACCTGTATGTTGCCGCGCAGACAAATCTTAGCACGTATTTCACCAAAACCAACAAAATCCACTTGGAGGTACATTACTGATTACATACATCACGAGCAAGGTAAACATCGTTTTCAGAGATTCCACAAGCAATAATGCAGCTCTTTGCAAAATACTCCGACCATTCCCCACCCTCCTGGAAAGTAAATTAAATTTCAACTTGTAATTACCAAATGACTAGTGAGTGAGTGAACGAGTGAGTGAGTGAATGAGTGAGTGAGCGAGTAGTAGTTACTGTGATACAAGGCACTAGAGTGAGCAGCTTCTTGATGCATTTGAAAAGTTGAGAAACTTTTTCCGAGGTTAAGCGGCACATAATAGCAGTCTGCACAGAAAACAACACAACTCAAAATATAACCAAAACTAGTTAGTTAGTATATATATACTACATAGCATTACAAGTACCGGCCTCACCTTTATCAATTCCTGAGCAAGATGCTGAGTGAGGCATGCCACTTTCTTTATGCAACTTGTGAAAGAATGCCTTCTGATCAATATAGCCATCCTGCATGCATGTCAAAAGAATGGGAATGAATTATTAAATGATACACAATACTGGATAATCAGTTGAATTACCAAATAGTCGCACGTGAACCCCTGAAAAACTCAAAATATCATGTATACTACTTCTATATATAGCCTTACAGATGACGGGTACATATGCAATTATGCTATCAATAAAAATAACTCTTTGATGCATGCAACTAGCAAGGAAGTAGATAATTTCTTACTTTGATATCAGGCCTTTTCAAAAGATGTTAATTCATCAATCCTTTTATTTTTCGTGTCATCCAACAATTCATACTGCATAATTAATAGAGGCACAATATTAATTATTAGGAGATAAAAGAAGCAAAGTTCAAGCAAGAGGAGGAGTCCTTACATCTTCGTCATCCCTAGCATCGGCCTAAGGTTCCCATATGCTCGCTTCTTCGAATCTGTTTAGCCATGGCGTAGTGAAGATTGTCATACTTCTGCTAATTCGTCTAGAAAATTTCATCATTTTTCTCAAACTTTTGTTAGTCTCTTCTCTTTTTTCTTCTACTTCTCCTCCTCCTGTCTCTAAATCTGAGTCAGACGACCATAGATCTTCTTCTTTTTTTTCCTCTTCTTGGCTATGCATTGCCTCAAGGCCCTTAACACACACCAACAAAAAACATGCAACTTGGAATTTAATTAATTAAGCATTAACTCCCAACCATCAGACATAATACACATATATTCTATTTAAATCAAGATTCAAGTGTAAAAAATATTGCTCAAGAGATGTGTGGTGTGTCTCCGGTCTACCTGATTAATTCCATGTCTCGCTACCCAAGGAAGATTGTTCTCATATATTCTACATATTGTTTCATATGATTTCAAATAGTTCACGGCATAGGAGTCATGCTCTACCGAGTAAGAATCATCAAAGTCAAGAGCATATGGAAGTTTTTCTTCCTCATCAGTATCATTTTCTACTTCCTCATCATCTGAGTCATCAAAACTATCCGTATCATTTTCTTCTTCCAATTCCTCTTCCGATTCTTGCTCTTCTTCTTCCTCCTTGTTAGGTTTTTCAGCCTTTGCCTTCTTATCAGTCGGACCATCAAAGTTTTCTTCAACTTCCAAAGGTTCCATTTCCGCTGAACTCTGTTTCCTATTCCCTGCAGCATCCTTCTTTCTTTTGAGCTCCAAAATCGGTACAAAATTCCGATACCAAAACTGTTGCGTATTGGTACAAACTCATTCTCCTCTTTCTTCTTCCTTAAAAAAAAGTTTTATAAAACTTTAAAATCAATTTCTTGAAATTTTTCTTCTTCTATAAAACCATTAAAAATCACAAAATCCCTCAAAATGAGCAAATGTTCTCTTCTTCTTCCTTAAAAAAATCTTCTACAAAACTTCAAAACCACTACAAATCACAAAATTCTCTCCAAATGAGCCAACGCTCTCTCTTCTACAAAACTTTAAAACCAATTTCTTGAGATTTCTTTTCTCTAGAAACCACAAAATTCTCTCAAAATGAGTCAACGCTCTCTTTTCTATAAAATTTTAAAACCAATTTCTTGATATTTCTTTTCTCTAGAAACCACTAAAACCACGAAAATTCTCTCAAAATGAGTCAACGCTTTCTTTTTTACAAAACTTTAAAATCAATTTTTTGAGATTTCTTTTCTCTAGAAACACCACTAAAACCACGAAAATACTCTCAAAATGAGTCAACGCTTTCTTTTCTACAAAACTTTAAAACCAATTTCTTGATATTTTATCTTTAAAAACCACAACATTCGTTCAAAATGAGCTAATGATCTCTTCTTCTTCTTCTTCTCTTCCGGTAAAAGTTCATAAAGAAATCTAAAAAAATTAAAAAAAAAATAAAAATTGGTAAATACCGATACGAATTGGTACTAAGATTGGTGTGTCAGTTAAACGATTCTCGAGTTTACGATCCAAGCTCAATGTCGATAAATCTCCCGCTGAGCTTGCGGGGGCTATTAGAGTAAATAATTGAATATGGACATTTCATATATTGTGCTAAGATTATAGTTGATATGTTTAGTTACTACATGTCTTTCCACTACTTTAGTGGTGGTTAATAGATGAATGATTGTGATTCAATCATGTTTAGATGAATGGTTGAGTTTGTATGAGTTAGTTATGACATTAATTAATTTGTTTTAATTTTAATGTAATTATCCTACCCTATAAATAAGCTAGAGTATTGTATCAATCAATCAAATTAATTAAATCAATTAACTTCCATTAATCTCTCTTTAAGATTAATGAAAATAAATTTTCTTCTTCTCTCTTTATCCCTCTCATCTAAACTCCACCAAAAACATATTATTTCTTAAATCCTCCAATCATCTATTTCTACAACGTCCTCCTAATTTCTCGGTCCACACTAGTACTATATAGGAAGAAGGCTCACTGAAATACCTACCTACCAACAAAGTAAGAAGAGAAGAAGATTTAATTCCTCAAGAAAGAAGAAAACAAAACCAGATGGAAAAATAAATAATACGAGAGAACAACCAAAACAATAGAAATTAGAAAGAGAAATTTACCTGATTCGATCTGCGATGTGATTTGGGAATAATTGTATAATGTTAGGGTGGAAAAAGAGGAGGGGTCTGCTCGTCCTGTTTAAAAAGGCAACAGACAGCAGCAAGAAATGGAAAGAGAAGCATATTCATTCATCTAGAGTTTCTTCTCTCTCTCTCTCTCTCTCTCTCTCCTCTTCTCTTGTTGGAAAGTTGGAATCACGGTTAGAGTTGGCGGCAAAGAAAGGGTTTTTCGGAGTTAACGGATCAGATTAGTGTTAGGCAATTTTCATTTTCATTTTCATTTTCATTTTCATTTCCATTTTCATTTTTGGGCCTGCTACTCCTTACAAAAAATATCTATGTAATGTTTGTTTGATCTCTAAAATATATCTATACTTGAGAAATTCAGTATTGGGCTTCAGAATTCACAGGCCCGAATCATCATGTTGCCTATATTGAATTGGGATTTCATCCATCCCAAAGAAGCCCAACATTTCATTTCTTACTTGTGAATCCCCAACATCCAACTTCCACAACAGGCAGTCCTTTGCCCTCTGAATTGCTCTCCATGAGGACAGGTTTAGCTGGTTTGGTTCTTGTATCTGTTGTAACATAGACGCCACCTCAAAGTTGTCCGAAAAAAACCTACATACCAAATTCTGAAAATTGTCCACAATAAATTGGAGTGCCACAGCCATTGCTAGAAATTCCCCTTGCAGCACGTCTGAGATTTCCTTAGAAGCCTTCGAAATTACTCTCAGGTAATCTCCATTCTTGTATTTGAAAATTACTGCAATTGCTGAAAAATTCGTCAAATCCAGGGAAAAATCGACCCAGCACGATACATCATAAATTTCTCATTGATCTCGTGGGACTTGCATTGGCCTTTCAATTTGCATCCAACAATCAGATTCCTATAATATAATATAATATAAAATAAAATAAAATAAAATAAAATAAAATGAAATAAAATAAAATAATATAATATAATATAATATAATATAATATAATATAATATAATATAATATAATATAATATAATATAATATAATATAAGTAATATAAAATAAAAATATAATATAAAATAAATAAGATAATAAAATATAATATAATAAAGAGATGATGGAATTTTGGACTTCTAGCTTTTAGAGAGAATTATATTTGGGTGAAATTGTATAGAGAAGAAATTCAAAGAATTACTTAATTCTTACTTCAATGGTTTGCTAAACAAAGAATTTGTACAAAATGGAATTTTGAGATCCAATTCCACTCCCTAATTCCACTTGCCAAACGGGCCCTTAAGTGGAATTAGGGAGTGGAATTGGATCTCAAAATTCCATTTCCTACAAATTATTTGTTTGGCAAGCCATTGGAATAAGAATTAAGTAATTCTTGGAATTTCATCTCTATACAATTTCACCCAAATATAATTCTCTCTAAAAGCTAGAAGTCCAAAATTCCATCATCTTTTTATTATATTATATTATATTATATTATCTTATATTATATTATTTATTTTATATTATATTTTTATTTTATATTACTTAGGTTATATTATATTATATTATATTATATTATATTATATTACATTATATCATATTATATCATATCATATTATATTATATTATATTATATTATATTATATTATATTATATTATATTATATTATATTATATTATATTATATTATATTATATTATATTATATTATATTATATTATATTATATTATATTATATTATATTATATTATATTATATTATATTATATTACATTATATTATATTATATTATATTACTTATGTTATATTATATTATATTGTATTATTTTATATTATATTACTTATGTTATATTATAATATATTATATTATTTTATATTAAATTATATTATCTTATATTATATTATATTATTTATTTTATATTATATTTTTATTTTATATTACTTAGGTTTTATATTATATTATATTATATTATATTATATTATATTATATTATATTATATTCTACATAATTCCAGATTTTTACAAACAACCAAACAAAGAATTATGTTTTTCAGAATTTTATACTTCTAATATCCAAACAAACTTTAGAATTAATTAATTCAGAATTTTATATACTTCTCCATCTCAAAGTTCAATTCCATTCTACTAATTCCACTTTCCAAACGGGCCCTTAATGAATTGGGCACTGTGGGAATTGTACGTATGGAATAATATTGGGCCCAGCCCATCTGATCTAACTTTGAGAATTATCTTTCACGCGAGCACAAGCGGAGTTAGCGCTCGTTTACTCCGAAGAGAGAAATATCGTCGCTGAGAGAAAGCAAAGAAGGCTCAGAAGGAGGAGGCTGAGAAGTCATGTCTATTCACACTAAAAGATGTGTATGACATCACTCATCATTATCCACATATCATCATCTAGACTCTTCTAGATTACATGATCTTGTGTGCTCATAGTCTTTATATACATATATATCACATCTTATCACATAAGATGACAATATCTTTTGTGACATTCCTATGCAACTCATCATATAAGTCGCTAGGATTTTCTGCGCCCGTTTCAGTTTGTTCTTTGTGTGTGACCCTGTAGGTTCACTTAATGTTGGCAATAGACTTGACAGTCTATAAATCATGAGCGGACTCTAGCAAGCCATCATGACTACCCAATTTAAGTGAATATCAGTGATCTGATTTACCTAATCAACAATCACGTATTTAGTCCCTTTGTCACGCGATATCTATATCGATCATAAGGCATGTAAGACGCCATCCTTATA
>CM050899.1:1102500-1155000 GCA_027726005.1 Juncus effusus
TATATTATATTATATTATATTACTTATGTTATATTATATTATATTATATTATTTTATATTATATTACTTATGTTATATTTTAATATATTATATTATTTTATATTAAATTATATTATCTTATATTATATTATATTATTTATTTTATATTATATTTTTATTTTATATTACTTAGGTTTTATATTATATTATATTATATTATATTATATTATATTATATTATATTATATTATATTATATTATATTCTACATAATTCCAGATTTTTACAAACAACCAAACAAAGAATTATGTTTTTCAGAATTTTATACTTCTAATATCCAAACAAACTTTAGAATTAATTAATTCAGAATTTTATATACTTCTCCATCTCAAAGTTCAATTCCATTCTACTAATTCCACTTTCCAAACGGGCCCTTAATGAATTGGGCACTGTGGGAATTGTACGTATGGAATAATATTGGGCCCAGCCCATCTGATCTAACTTTGAGAATTATCTTTCACGCGAGCACAAGCTGAGTTAGCGCTCGTTTACTCCGAAGAGAGAAATATCGTCGCTGAGAGAAAGCAAAGAAGGCTCAGAAGGAGGAGGCTGAGAAGCATCTCCGTTTGCAAGAAGAACTGGTATGAAAATAATTTGCAAAAAAAAGAAACCCTTTATTATGCCTAAATTGCAAAAGAGCCCTTGTATTATTTAAAATATGATTTTTTTTTGTTTGAAATTTGCAGAAAATGATGAAGACAGAGCATTTTCTTTGGCAACCATGAGTGCAAACATGAGTTAGACGTAAAGAAGAAAGAACAGAGCGTGTATCTAAAAAGAATCGTTTCTTCTGAGAAGAATATGGCTAGAAGAAAAAACAAGAACCCAAAGTTATGTTCAATTATTAATATCAATAGTTAATGAAGAGTTCACTCATTAAAATATTAATAATTTTTCTTTTCTTCTTTAAAAAATTATAATTCTTAATGAAATATTTTATTTCTAATGTTAAAATCATCAACTATAAATTTGTTAAAATTTTCTTTTTATTTTGAGTTCCACAGGAATTAAAATACCATATGTTATCATGGCAATTTACCTGCTGATAATCTTTTGTAATAAATGGGTCAAACGGATTAAATTCAAGGCATTAAACTGATTAAATGATCATAGACTGCAAAAAGTAGCTAGTAGCATACCCTATTTTCCGAAAAATTATCAGATGGCACGGCGGATATGAATGAATTCTGGCAACAAAAATCTTCATCAGATAGCAAAAAGGTAGCAGAAGACCCTATTTTTTACCAGTCCGCGTGATCTGTCCTTGATTTTATTTAACTTTTTCTTCTACATATTTGCATCCTTCAACTTCTCTATCTGATTTATTGATGATTCACCGCAAAAATATACATAATAAAATGCATTTTTTTTTCTAACATAATTAATTTTGTTTTTTTATGGAACTTAAATCCAGTTCAAGGTTCGGAAAATCGGAACCGGAGTCGGTCCCTTCGGATACAAATTTAGAATTGGCTAAATCGCATAAGAATCGGATTGAATAGGATGAAGAATCGGACCAATTATATGAAATTTTTTTATATAATCGTGAGAATCGGGTATTAACCGGATCGAAGTTTACCGATTCTGAGTCGAATCGGCTGAATCAGAATCAGACTCAACGATTCTTAGAAGTTAGAACTATGATCCAGTTGCACATGAGTAGACGTGAGATTTGTGTTTTTCTTTCTTTTCATCTTGATGCAAATTTACCAGGAAACTTCTCAACTCATCTTCTCAATGATTTCAAGTACGGTTGAAATGTTAAACATTCTACACTGAAGAAATGCATTAAGAGAAAAATATAGAAGAGTTCAATAGTAATTAGGATGATTTGATACACAATAAAATAATGTTAAATATATTACCGAATCTTAGTTATGTAACACAACTTTACACTTCTCTTTAAACATTAATTTTATGTTATAAGTCATATTAAATGGGCTCTTGAAAAATTTAATAAATCACATCTATTTCCTTACATAATGTGAAATATCATGATTACCCTGCAAGAAATCACAACATGGTATAAATATCATATATACATCTTATTTCTTTGGTTCATACACGAGAATTCAATGTCTACCAGCACACACACACACACAAAGATTGTGGACGAACTCTAGTCTACTAAACTATAATATAATTCTAGAATCTATTTACATTATTATGATTCTAGACCAACGATACGCTTGATAGACTCGATCGTTGACCACACTTCCTTCGTTAAGTTTGGTCTTTTTTTTCTCACAGGATCACTGCAGTTGAGGCCTAGAAATGCCAACTTTTTTGCCACTTTTATTGGCCAAATACCAGCTGAATTATCAACTATCTTCTCCAAAATCCTATTGTTCATTGCTTCATCGACAAAATTCCTCAAGCTTCGTGGCTCTTTACCAGTGACTAACTGTAGCAAGATGATACCGAATGAATAAACATCAGATTGTGGAGTTAGCTCACCAGAAGAGAGATACTCGGGATCAATGTAGGCCCACGTTCCCTTTGGTTCTGTTAAGCAGATCGGACTCGTTGTATTATCAGCTTGGTACAATTTGCGAGAGATGCCAAAATCGCTGAGCTTACTTACAAAATTGGAGTCTAATAGCACATTTGCTGGTTTTAGGTCACCGTGGGCTATGCCATGGGGCTGTACAGAGTGAAGGAAGATGAGAGCAGAACATATCTCAGAGGCAATGCGGATGCGATTTTCCCAAGAGAGATTCCGTTGAGAGTTTTTTCCATTGGTTAAGAAGGTATCTAGGCTACCATTTGGTAGGAACTCGTATACAAGGGCACAAGCCTCTGGACTGGTTCCAATGAGCGAAACGAGGTTTGGATGCCTTATCTTAGTAAGAATTTCCACCTACAAATTGTAAACATACATGTTTCGGTTTAGTTGCTTTCTAAGGAAGCATCTCTAAGTGATTGTTTAACAAGTAGAACACTTTTCTTTGATCCTCCTATATGTTGGAAACATCTCTAAATGTTGTTAATACTTTTTCTTATTTTGACATTCACTTAACTCATTCTGTTTACTCTACTTCAACATCTTTAACAATTATATCCCATAATTAGCATCTTCTTGATGATTTTATCTATATGAAACTTCTTTATGCACAATATGACAAGCTTTAAGACATTGAATAAAAAAAAATGTGTTTTTCTATTGAGAATTACCTCTTGATTAAATTCAATGTCTCCATGACAGCGTTCGGGCTTCGGCATTTTTATAGCAACAGTTGTGTGCCGTAGAAAGCCCTTATAAATACAACCATATCCCCCTTCACCAATCACAAGTGATTTGTCGAAGTTATTGGTTGCTTCTGTGAGCTCCGCAAAAATAAATTCGGTGAAGTTCACAGCACGACTCGAAGCATTATCTTTCTCAATTTGCAATTCCTCCTTCTCCTTTTTAGTTTTTTTTAGTTCTCTCTTGAGATCCTCAAGTTGACTCTCAAGTGCAAACCTATGTTCATTTGCTATATCATTGAGTCGTTTTTGTTCGACCCTCTCATCTTGATGGTTTTTCTCTGCTTCAGTCCTCTTCATTATCTCCACATTGAGGGAATTCTCGAGCTGCATTTAAATGTCGACCATGACCATAATGAAAATTTGCAACTAAAAGTATGCTAATCATTTATCATTAACAAAGAAAAGATTACAAACTTTATCTCGGAAGGTAGTTTCGAGTTCTTCCTGCTGCTTTGTAGTTCTTTCTAGTAGAGCCTCAGACTCTTCTAATTGAAGCTCAAGTGCAGATGTATGTTCCTTCTCGTATTGGAGGCATTTCTCTATTTCTATCCTCCTCTTAGTTTCCAAATCTAAGGTATTCGTTGTTGTTTCAAGCTGCTCAAAGAAAATCAGCCCAATATGATAAGGGAATACAATTTTTTTTTTTTTGAAAAATTGGAATAGATTCAAGTCCTATACCCAATAATTTATTACTTAACGGTTTCAAGAAGAAACACAGCTAATGAAAAATAATCTACTGTCATGTACCGCCGTTAAATTAAATGTGTCAAACTATAAGGAGAACATACTTGCATAGAGACATCGGCCAACTCCTTTTCAGTTCTCTCAAGTTTATATTTGATGTCCTCACAGGGAACTTCATCAACTGTTGCAATGGCACCTTCCACCTAAAGAAGGAGCATACAAATATCAATAATAGCTCAAAAAGCAAAATTATACTGAAGTAATGATCAAGCATGCATGCAGACTCTTCATTAGAATTGGATGTGACCTCCGCGCAAGGATGACAAAAAAATTGAGTAATAAGACATGCACAAAATAAATTGATATTTCTTGCATAAAAAATAAATAAATTGATATTTCAATTAGGACAATTATTACAATAAAAAAAAATAGTGTAGAATCAAGCAACATTGATGTCACATATATCTCCACATTACACATCCTAGAAAATAGATAAAAGAAACAAAACTTTATTTTTTCAAGAAAAATGTTTTTTAAGCTGCAGTAGGCGATGGCCGGCCGAGATTTTCATTACAATAAAAACCGAAAAAGACTTGTATAGAAGTATATTCAAAAAATATGTTCGAAAGTATGTTCAGAAGAGTTACACAGATTTTCATTCAAGAAATATGTTCAAAAGTATGAACTTACAATTGCTGATTCAATATAGGAGATCCCATGAAGGTTTACTCCAACTCTGACATTCACTTCCACCAATTCACCTTCGCTAACTTCTAATTCAACGATCTAGAAAATAATTCATTCATTTGATTAAATTAATGTGCACTTTAACTAAAAACATATTCTATTATGTTAAAAACATCTTTTATATTATCGTGCTGGACTAACCTTATATGTGCTGATC
Source organism: Juncus effusus (assembly GCA_027726005.1). Classification (NCBI taxonomy): domain Eukaryota; kingdom Viridiplantae; phylum Streptophyta; class Magnoliopsida; order Poales; family Juncaceae; genus Juncus; species Juncus effusus. Next base: position 1,107,375 of record CM050899.1, read on the forward strand.
TTTGATGAGCTTTTAGAGTCATCTACATCGGCGGAGATGAGATCCAAAAGTAAAGGTCTAACCCCACGAAACATCACATCATTCACACTTGGAATTGGACACCCTTTGGGAAACACTACTTGAAAAATAGCTCCCTCTTCTTGTGTTGTGTTGTCCCCAGATTTCCGCAACAGTCCAATTGAGTAAGGAAGAATATCTATAATCTACATAACATGGAGGACCGTTAGAAGCCATAAAAAAAGAGAACAAAGAAAATTTGAAAAGAAAAATATGAGCTAGAAATGAGGAAAACAACATCATTTAATATATTATTAAACATTGCGCCCACCACAAAGTAGATGTAATGTATTGACCGTACCTGAAACTTCGGCATGTTTGGAGCCAAACAAAGCATAGAGCAATCAATTAAACAACCGCCAGCAACAGGTCGAGTGTTGGTGCTTCGAGGCTCCTTCTTGAAAAACTCCTTTAGTATGTTAGAAATTGCTGGTAATTTCGATCCAAACCCAGCAACCTCCACAGCATGTACATCCATCACGGCAAGTTTGGCTTCATGCAACGCCCTTTGTAACACAACTTTGATTTTTTCTAACATTGTGGAATTTAGCTTCTCAAATTCTGCTCGCTTCATAACATACCCTTTCCAATTGTGTGGAACTTTTGCTTCATCATCCATTGGCATGTTTTCGAAATGCAGTTTAGCTTCGGTCTTGTTACTCAGCTCAATCTTTAAACTCTCACATGATTGGAGGAGAATAAACGAGGAACTATGGGATATCTGGCTTATGTCAAAATTGAACTTGGCTAAAAGGTGCTCGAATAAAACTAGATCAAATGCTCTTCCTCCAAGAGATTTATCATGAGCATGTGATAGAACCTTAAGTTGGTCCTTTTTTAACTCAACAACGGATACTTGCATGCTACAATAGCCGATATCAATAAAAGCAATATTTAATTCACCATCATCTGGAACATCAGTGCAATAAAACCTATAAGCGAGAGCTGCTGCAGTTGTCTCATGTAACAACCTGCGAGGTTTCCAATGTGCCTTGGAAGCAGCACGAAGGACTTCCATTCTTTGTTGCTGAGTGAAATGTACAGGGATCCCAATGCAGCAATCAGACACGATGTTGTTCTCCAGATCTTCTACCATATCAGCTTTGCATTGAGAGAGCCAAATGGTTATAATTTCGATAGGTCTCAAGATGTTATTATGTTTCATGACATCAAAAGAAGGAACTAGAGGGAAACCATCTGGGCCTTCTATAATAGGAAACGGAACGGAGGGGAGAAGAGATTGCAATTCTGGGTCTGAAAATTTCAATCCCAGTAGACATTTGGTTTGCATTGGGACATTTATTCGGTTGCTGCTCGAGTAATGCAAGCAGCTGGAATCAAGAACTCCGTCTTCAAAAGCTCCTAGAGTACATGAGAAATAGTTACCCAAAACAATTCCACAAGTAGTCCTCTTTGGAGATGAAAGTTGTCGTTCCTGCTCCTGAGGTGAAAATTAATTGATTTAATAAATTAATAGGTGAAGTATTTATCAACAATTAGGTGTTCTCCTGTGTCTTTTTAAAGTTTGTTGTTAACGAATGATGAGTTACAATATATTTTAAAAGTTTATTTACGGAAATCTAATTATACCATAAACGAATTTTATATAACTTTTTTACACATTCTCTCTTACGTAGGGGATGAAGATGCTAAATTATTCTCAACAGAATTATGAATGATCCTTTTCTAGAGTTTGGGGAATGCTTCTCCTGTTTTTTGTTAGTTGTTTGTGCTTTTGTAAATTTGTATAGTATTTCTTTTTTCTTTTTTCTTCTTTAATTTATGTAATTTTTTTTTATTAATATATTCATGGACGTAAGTTCTGCGAGCCTACTCTATTTATCCCAAAAAAAAACATTTATCTGTTGGTGTAACAACCGTCCTGAAGCGGTTCTTTCTCGTATCGATAGAGCATTCATCGACCCTCATTGGCAAACATGTTTCTCCAAAATCTCTCTAAAACCGATCACAGCCACGGTGTCCGACCATACTCCACTGAAACTCAAGATGCAGACACTAAAGAAGAAGAGAAGAATTTTGCGTTTCGAAATTGCTTGGTTAAAAGAAGAGGAAGCCACAGAATTAATGAAGGATTGTTGGGGGAGAGTACAGACTTCTAATCACAAGGGTTTGGATTTTGTACGTAAGTCGAGCAGCATGCTTAAGTGCTTACACAATTGGCACTCCAATCCGACAAGAATCAAAGAAAAAAAATTGTTAATTCAAAATTGCAAAAAAGTGGTGGAAGCACTAAACTTGGCAAAAGAACAGCGGGCCCTATCTTGAGTCGAATTCAAGTTGCGAATCGCCTGCAAAGAAAAGGCATTCGAGTTTGTTAATGAAGAAGAGGTGAAATGGAAACAAAGATCACAAGTGAGATAGCTTAAAGAGGAAGACGAAAACACTCGCTTTTTTCACATCATGGCATCAAACAAAAGAAGAAGAAAATACAATTCACTCGCTAAATGTGGCTGGGGTCAAAATTGCCAATGAAGATTTAATTAGTAATGAGTTATTCTGATATCAAAAGAATATCATGGGTGTAGAAGAGCCGTGTGGTTTCTCATTTGAGATTCATGAATTATTCACGCCTTTAGAGGAATTGCACTCGTTACAAAATCCGATAACCGACGAGAGATTTCTCAAGTCATCGCATCATTACCGAATTGGCGTGCTTCAGGACCGGATGGCTTGCCATCCGAGTTTTGGAAATCTAACTGGCACTGGCTCAAAGAGGACATGTGTGAATTAGTAAGAGCTTTTGAAAGAGGCAATCTTGACCTTTCGAGTTTTAATCAGGCCGACCTGATTATGGTGGAGAAAAAGAAAAATCCGACGGAACCAAACCACTTCAGACCTATTAGCATGATTTTGAGTCCGATTAAGATTATCACAAAATTACTCGCCAACAGATTAGGACCTGTTATTCACAAATTGGTCGCCCCTCTACAAACCGGTTTTATTCGAAAAAGATCCATTTCGCAATCCTTCGCCGCGGCCAGAGAGATTCTCAATCACCTCTCCAAATATAACCATAAGTCATTCTTACTGAAACTAGATTTTGCAGAGGCGTTTGATACATTGAACTGGAAATTCTTACAGAAGGTTTTACGGGCAAAAGGCTTTCCTTCTAAGTGGATTCTTTGGATTAATTCCCTTCTCTACTCATCTAAATCGGCAGTTTTAGTGAATGGTGCAAGATCTAATTGGTTCAACCTAAAGAGAGGAGTTCGACAGGGTGACCCTTTGTCACCGATGCTCTTTGTTTTAGCCGCAGACGCACTACAATCTATGATCGCTAATGCTTTTCCTCGTCGTCAAAGCATCGCTCAAGATGAAGCACTCGCACTTCAATATGCTGATGATACTCTCTTGTTCATTCGGTATTCAGCGAAAAACGTTTTCAAAATTAAGGTGCTCTTAAAAACCTTCTCCATCATCTCCGGATTGAAAATTAATTGGGATAAATCAGCGGTAATTCCTATTAATATGTCAACGGAGGAGGTGGAGAGTGTAGCAGATGATCTCCATTGTCAGATCGATGCTTTCCCCATTACTTATCTCGGTCTTCCTCTCTTTATTAAAACCCCACCTAAAGAAGCATTCTTGCCACTAATAGATAAATTCAACAAGAGATTAGTGCAATGGAAAGTGTTGTACCTATCACTCGCAGGAAAAATAACGCTAGTAAAATCGACTCTCTCCGTCTTGCCTACCTACTTTATGGCAGCATTTAAACTACCAACTTGGGTGATAACTCAAATAGAAAAAATCCAAAGACAATTTCTTTGGAAGAAAGAGGATGATAAGGGCATGCATTTAGCAAGTTGGCAATTACTGTGCACTCCGAAATCATCCGGGGGTCTAGGAATCGTAGATCTAAGATGCCAGAACTTGGCGCTGCTGAGTAAATGGTGGTGGTGGTATTGGACCGAGAATGACTCACTCTGGACGATAACGGTGATGGCAATTTATGGAAATCCGTCGTCCCCCTTACCTCGCTCCAGAGCAACTGCTAGTTCATTCTTTTGGATTACTCTGTTGAAAATACTACCAATTGTTAGAACATGTATCCATTACTCAATCAAAAGTGGCGAGACTACATCATTTTGGCACCAAACCTGGTTAGAACACATCCCACTATCAGCCTTTTACCCGAGCCTATATTCTTTTTCACTTGATGAAACCCTAACAGTGAGACAAGCAATCGGGTCCAATGAGTGGGACCTAAAATTATGCGACAATCTATCCGCTCGAGCAGAGCAAGAATGGAATACTCTACAGAGAAGTTTACAAGAACTTCCTCTCCTTCAAAATAATGAATCAGATGTGGCTCTATTCTCTCTAAATCGATCTGGCATTTTTCGATCAAACGAAATCTACATACGCCTGATTTTTCCGGGAGTGATAGATAAAATAATTCCTTTTATATGGAAAGTTAAAATTCCGATGAAAATAAAGATTTTTGGATGGTTACTCCTCCACAACAAGTTTCTTTCGAAAGAGAATTTATTAAGAAGACAAATGGCGGTTTCTGCTTCTTGCCTCACTTGTATCGCAAACTGAACAGAAACTACATTCCATCTCTTCTGGGAATGTAATTTTGATCAAAGTATTTGGACCATGGTGTTCAATCACTTTAATATTACAATGCATTTAACGGGGTCTCTAAAGGATTTGTGGATAAATAATCGAAGAACGCTCAACAATCAGATGTGTAAAACATGGGATATCTGATGGTTTTGGACCTACTGGTGCATTTGGCGAACTCGTAACAAAGTGATATTCCAAGGAGAGAGTGCGAGCCCGGAACGATGTTACTCACAATTGAAGTCGGAGATTAGTTCTTGGTGGAGATCAAATACTTCTTCATTTATAAACTTGATGTAATATGATGGGGGGGGATTAGAAACTTGTTTTAGCTGGGTGTTGTTTTATTCTGATGGCTCTTTAAAACTGATGTAAATATATTTTGTGATTAATCAATTGAAAAGGTTGCAAATTGGCAACCATTTTCCTTCAAAAAAAAAAAAAAACATTTATCTGACTGTGTTTAATGCTATGTTGTTCTTATTGGATTTTTTTTCTTTTTTTTCTTTTTGTATAACTTCAGTTATGACAATGTGAATATTTTTTCTAAAAGGTTAGCTATACTAATTATTACACCGGCAATAAACAAGAAAATGAAATGAATCAACACAACGCGGGAATTTTCCTAGTTAGCTAAATACTGTCAATCAAGGTTGCAAATAGCGTTTAGCGGTGTGTTGCGTTTAAGATTTTCATGTAGCGAATTGCGTATAGCGCATATATTGCGGAGATATATTTTCATAGCGGATAATATATGTAAATATTATTTTCCCTATATACCATTACATAATATATGCACCACAAAATCTAAAAGAAAAAATATGCAACACTAAAATATGATTAATATTAAAATATTAACAATAAAAGTTTGAAATATTCTTGTCAAAAATTACATGTCCAAAATCAAAATATGATTAATATTAAAATATTAAAATACAACATATTTATCGATTAAAAAAATTCATTAAAAAAATTCATCAAAAACGCTATTCAGCCGCTACACCGCAACATACACGTGCAACACCGCTATTGCGGACCGCTTCACCGCTAAATCGTCGAAAAAGCTACACCGCAACAAAACCGCTGCGCGCAGCGCTTAGCTTCCGAAAACTGCTATTGCGCCGCTACGGACCGCTATTTGCAACACTGCTGTCAATACAATATGTAGATATAAATAAAAATTTGTGTCCTGAGGTTCACAGTTTCTTATAAAATAGCTAGCTAAAGGAAAATCCAATATAGGATCATCTAATCTCAAAAATATAACAAACAAAACACATCCAGGCAAACTTTTTCAAAAAAAAAAATATAAATAAAAATCTTAAGAAACACCTATAAATCTTTAGTTGAAGAGAATCTAATTCAACTATGTTGACAACCTTATACACATCAGGAGGTAAAGAAAATAAATAACAACAAATGAATCAATAAGCAAATAAAAATAATCTAACATAAATCAGATAATTAACAATTCAAAAAACCATAAACCATATAACTAAGTTCATAAGTAAGAAAGTTACCTCTACAACTAAAGTACTGCTGGAGGCACCCATAGTTTGATGTTGATCAAACAGCTTTAGAACCAATGAGTTGGGATTTTGATGTTAATAACAAGAAGAAAGTCAATGGGATGAAGAGGCAAAATAATATAATGTTCTTGCTTTCTTGTTGGATCGGGCCACATAGCTGATAGTTTATAATTTATATAAGCTGTTAATGCATTGACCCATTATTATAATTAGTTGTTAATACATTACATAAGCTGATAATGCCTTGACCCCTTAAAATACTTAGTTGTTAATACTTTATATAAGCTGTTAATGCATTGACCCATTAAAATTAGTTATTAGGAAAATAAAATATAATGTGTACTGATCAAATTTTCTCTACTGGAAATTTGTTCAAACACCTTGCATATAATATTTGTGTCAACAAATATGAACAGAAATTGGGTCAGTACCATTTTTTTTTTTCTTCAAACACTCTGCGTGTGTCTTACCACTTGAGCTCATAGCTGGAAAATTTACCTCTCCACTCAAAGTATTGCCCGAGGCAGCCATATTTTGATGTTAATCAAACAGGTTCAAGCACCATTGAGATTCAATTCAACACTTGGGGCTTAATATTAATTAAGTAAATCAATGGAATGAAAGGCACAAGAATAGTTTTACATTTCTATTGATCGGGACAAATATATTATGCTGGTTGGCTTTTGAGAAATTAGAATTGACTAACTAATAAACAATTAATGTTTAGTACCAATCTGAATAAAAGAAAAAAAAATGCATTTTGGGAAAGGGATACTTCTGGTAGGTGTTTGACAAGGATTGATGAGTTGAATAGGATAAAAAAAAAATAAAAAAAATTAGTTTGCAACGGATAAGGCTACAAAAGACTTATATTAAAAGAAAGAAAAAGTTGCTACATTGAGAGATTACAACAAAGGGAACGCTAATACCGTGCCAAATTATGAGAGCTAAAAAGAAAACATAGGAAATTATTTTCTATCCTAAGCTAAGCAAGGTCACACGATCCTTGCGGCTCTCGGCACCTTCAACCACTGAGATGTTGTTTCCCTGGCTGTGTTACCCCACGTACCAGATTCCGTACCAGCCTCAAACAACCACAAAATCAGTTTCTAAATCAGCCCAAAAAATAAACCACAAAAATGGCACCAAGATTAAAAAAAAATAGGAGTGTTCAAATGGTCTGGTTGGCAAAAGGAACTAAGCCGAACTGAACTCAGCGTTCGGTTCATCCGGTTCGGTTCACAAAAATTAGAATTATTCAATTTAAGCGGTTAAACAAACAAGAGTCAGATAAAAGTAAAGATAATATTTTGTCGTCAACTATTATATCATAAAATATTATTTAATTTTTTTCATTTATATTTAAATTAAACATAATTAAGTAAGAAAAATCGAATCGAGGAATAGTTCTCTAAAAATAAAATCTAACAATATTTAATATTAAAGTTAACAATAAAGAGGTAAAAAAAACTCACTCCTATAAGTGATAAGATATTAAAAAAATATATGGTTTTTTGAATATATTTTGGAAATTTAAAGATTTAAAGTTTCCCAAAAATAATTATACAATTGAGATTGAGCATTAGTGGGCACCCTATTGGTGCCATGTCTATAACATTGAGCATACTAGACTCATACCTAATAAAAATAAAAATAAAAAAGTAAAGAAACTACATTGCATTATTTATTATTTTTACACTCTAATTTCAAAACAAATAAACCAGAAAAAAATCGTTATTTTCTTTTTATTTACTTAGTCACCTTCTTAATTTCTTTTCAGAGAAGAAAAAGGGAGGGAGTCAAACAGAGGCCAGCTTGTGGACAAAAGGCTATATAAGCAAGCAACCGACTGACTAATCTTGATGCATCTACAGTGAATTTTTGATTAGATACATAAGAATTTTATATGCTCCGAATATGTAATATTTAGGAATTTTTAATATGGTTTGGGCTTGAAATTAAATTTACTTTTTTGAATAAATTGAAGCCCAAACCATTTTTCAATTTTTGAATAAATTGAGGCCTAAAATATATTTTATATTTTTGAGAAACTGGAAGCCCAAGCCATAAATATTTTTGATCTGAGTAAATTGAAGCCCAAAACGATTTTTATCTTTTTGGCTAAATTAAAGCCCAAAGCATATTTTATTTTATTTGAGTAAATTGAACCCTAAACCATATTTTATTTATTTGAGTAATTGAAGCACAAAACATATTTTATTTATCTTAGTAAATTGAAGCCCAAACCATATCTTTATCTTTTTGAGTAAATGAAGCCCAAATCATATTTCATCTTTTTGACTTAATTTAAGCCCAGAACATATTGAGTAAATTGAAGGGCGACCATATTTTATATTTTTGAGTAAATTGAAGCCCAAACTATATTTTTTCTTTTTGAGTAAATTGAAACCCAAATCATATTTTAAATTTTTGAGTAAATTTAAGCCCAAGCCATATTTTACTTTTTGAGTAAAGTGAAGCCCAAATTATATTATTTTCTTTGATTAAATTGAAGCTCAAATTATATTATTTTCTTTTATTAAATAGAAGTCAAATTATATTCTTTTAAGTAAATTGACTTTCCGGACCTCTGACGGATCAATTGTAGTATTTGACGTGCAATGCCCACAAATTACGAAGGAAGAATCATTCCGAAGCACCGTAAGTTGTTTTCCATCGATAAACAAAACATTTCGACCGGTTTCATCAAAGTGAGGGACACCAACGAAACTCAAGTAATTTTACTAGTAGTTCTCTTCACCTCATTTGCAAAGAAGCCTGTATCTTATTTCTAATCACAAAAAAGGCCCTATCGTATTTCAACTTACAAAAGAGCCGTACCTTCTTTTAAAATGCAAACTATAGTTGATATAACTAATCACGATCAACTTACATACGACCCAAATTGTACATTTCATAACAACGTAGGGCAGGGTTTTTTTGCAGTTCAGCCCTAACACCGGGGCCTTTTTGCAAGATTCCCTTTGTTATTCCCTAATCTTTTTCATTTAATTAATTAATTAATCAATTGATCAATTAATTAATTACCATTAGTCCTGTACTTTAATTGGATTACAATTTGGTCCTTGTATACTAATTGTGCAAGGCTAGTTAGTCCTTGTACTTTACAGAATTGTGCAAAGTTAGTCCCTGACTCAAGGACTAATATTGCACGGTTTTATTAAGTATCAGGATTAGATTAGCCATTCACGATTAGTAGTGCAGGGACTATATTGCGGTCCAGTTAAAGTACAGGGACTAACTCTGCATTTATCCCTTAAATTAATTCTCCATTTTTCCCACAAAATTAATTCAAAATATGAATAATCAGTCCCTGAGTTAGGGACTAACTGAGCAGAATGCTATAAATACATGGACCGAACAAGTCGCATAAATGGTACAGGGGGTAACACTGCTAGCGCAGCTGGTAAGATGCCTGCTCGAAGGAATGGACAAGATCACGTCCCGAGTTCGAGTCCCAGCTGCCCAAGATCACGGGCTACACCGGGGTATTTTCGAGAAACTGCCCAGGAGGACTTTGAGCCTTCGGTCAGAATTCAAAAAAAAAAAAAAAAAATAAATAAATAAATAAATGGTACAGGGACTAAATTGCGATCCAACTAAAGTGTAGGGCCTAACAGCACATATATCCATCTTAATCAACGCTCCTTTTTCTTGTGCTCAGTCAGCACAAGAAAGAGCCCTTGCTTTATGGCTAAATTGTGAAAAAGCCCCTCTGGTCTGGGAAAATTGAATGAATGGGATAGCCCCTGAGGTTAAGTTGCATTTGATGGTGGTAGATTAACATATCTAATTTATGTAGTTAATGTTTAGAACAAAGGTAGATCTATGTATTTAAATTTTCAAAGAACCGAGGGGCGTTTTTTGCAATTTAGTCATGATGTAGAGGGCTTTTTGCGAATTTACAAATATTTAAGCCTTCTGCGTTTTGGGTGTGTTCTTCAATGTATATAATCCATCTCTCTCTTTCTATGTGGAAATATTTAAATTAATTTTTGTTTTGAATAGGACTCGCTGAGTCAGCACGCCACATCATCGAATGTAAAAACCCAAAAGGTGAAACTGCTCATTACGGTTCTGTAACTGGACTTCGTGCGACTCCAGATGTTATTTTATTTTATTTTTAAATATTTGAAGGGTCGGACTCGCGATTGAGATTGTGGGATGTTGAATCGGGTCGAAACACTGGTCAATTAATTACGAGTCGGTTCGACTTCAAAATAACAACCCAATTCAGTTTGCTTTTTCGTGTGATTTCTTTCTTGTTTTTATACCTTGCATTAATTTTATTTAAGTATTTTTCGAATATGTTTTATTCATTATTTGATATTTTCCTCTTTTTTTGTTGTTGATTGATTTTTGTTTTGTTTTGTATGTGTATGATTTGCAGTCTGGAATGTTGGTACGGACGTTTAGTGGGTATTATGAGTTAGTTAATTGTTGTTATTTCGACTCGAACAATCAGGTTGGTGTTTTATTTATTTATTTTTGTAATATTTTTAAATTTTGTCTTTTAAATTGTTTTTATAATGCAAAAGTGAATAATGGACTTTGCAGGAATTGTACACAAGAGGGAATGACAGAAATTTTGGTTTGGTCTATGTCTTTTCCTTCTATTACCCAATTGGTAAAATGAAAATCGTTATATCTATAAAATTGGTATGAAAAAATATTGTTTTTAAGTGTTATTGTAGTAATTTTGTCATATTTTGTAGGAAGAAGCAGAAAGTAAAGGAAAAGTTGTTTCCATCAATCAGGATAATGCGGAGTGACTGAATTATTTCAAAGTAATTTAGGTTTTTTTTCTTATAAATTTCTCTAAAATAGTGTATTTTATTGTATGTAAATTTCTCTTGCACATATTTTGGATTATCCTTTGTAAATAGTTGTTATATTCATCTTCATTTATATACAATAAAATGCACTAAAGTATAATTGATTCTGTACATGAAAAAGTTCTACAGAAATAAAAAAAAAGGTCATTGATTCATGCTTTTAATTATGCAAAATATATTTATCACACAAAAAATTACCCTCTCAAAATAGTGTCATACAATAGGTATGAATCGCCTATATAGGGTAAGAAAGTGGAAGTTCTAAGCACAAATTTAGTGTGAGTCCAGTGGCAGACTTGGATATACAAATAAGAGAACTGCATATAAGTCTTGTAATTTGTTATCTATTTTATTCTTCTGAAATAAGAAAAAAAAGATATTCCAGATTCAGCAATAATTACATGAATAACTAATGAGATGTTGGAGAAAATCAATTCTTATAAAAGAAGGTACTTGCATAGTAATATTATATATTCAATCGTATTTTCAATTACGAGTGCTTGTAATGAATTGCCTACGAAGCATTTTTCTGGATTTCTGGGTCTGTTTTCTATGACTCTAGCATCCTTTTATTGGTTAGATGGAAAAATATTAAAAAGTTCTAATTTGAATTTAAACAGAAAAAATTGTGGAGAGTTAAAAGTTATTCAATTGAATCGAGGGAGATCAGGGTTTAAGCAGTTAATTAGATCCCCATATATAATTAGTTATTTTAAGCTATAGATAATAACAACAGCTGGTTAACTATATTATAATTTAAGTATATTACATTTATATGTAATATAATATAGTTATGCAATATAATGTTATCATATAGCTGCATCATGATATAAGTACAGATGCTGATTTAAAATAATTCATGATAATATACTAACATATTTAACTAAATGTTTGGATTATCTAGTGAATATATGTTATAATATATGAATTATATAGTTATAATAGATCAATTATAACTATATGTTCTAATTTGATTTAATTAACTTATATGGTATGTTAATTTGGAAACGGAAGTATAATAAATATAGTATATGTATAATTTAGTTATCCTATATCAACTATTATTACAGTATATGAGACTACAATATATTATAGTTGCATAATATATTATGTGCCTTAAATAACTGAATAATATTATGCCCGAGTATAATAAGATAAATATATTATATAAACATTTGTGTTAATTAGTTTACTTTTGTTGTTTGATTTCTTAATGTTAACCATATGCATAAATTGGCAGGTGGCAGCAGAGGCTGATGCAGTCATTACGGGCGTTCTTGTACTGTCCCCTCCACCTCCACCGACCGACTCACATCATGTAAGCATTCCTTTATATGTAATATTGGACTCCGAATCATTATTCTAACATATTTCATCTTTAATGTTCATAGAATCAACCAAATAAACCTGCTATTACACGAAATGGTAGTTATGCAAAATAATGATTTTTTTGGAACTAAATTGAAATTGACATATTTCTATTCAGAATGTGAAGGAATAAATTTGAAATCTTTTGGGCTTGATGTATCCAGAATATAAATTTTGTTCTGTGGATACATTTTTTGTTTTGGATCTTGTTTGAACCTAATAATTTCTCATAAAGATTACTAATAATTTTCCTTTTTCGCTTTTGGTTCTTATATTTTCAGGCTATGCAGATTGACACGACCAGTGCTATTGCTGGAGCTGCCACATCTGATGAGGTAAACGACCTGACACGTTTTGATTATTTTAACAACTTATTCTTTCTTTTGTAAATTGAGTAGTTAATTATAATTACACTTAAAAGCCTGTTAAAAAACAACTATAATACACCTAAAAGTATAAAAATATATAATTATTTATCATCAATATGTTTTTTTTAATAATAAATCATCAATATGTTATTTATCATCAATGGAGATGGTATGCGTGTTGCTACCATATTGAGACTGCGACAACTTCATTCGTTGAGTTAAACCACGTGATTTGATTATTTAAAATCGTTTTCTTTTATTCTTTTTTTTTGTAAATTCAGTAGTCAATAATAATTAATACTTTGTATTCCATCTAACATTATTCTTCTCTTATTTGCAAGGTGGAGACAGTATTTCCTGTCGAGCGGGCGCCTCTCATGCATGCAGCGCCTCATCTGTCAGTGCCTCTCTCATCGGCAGCACCTCTCCCCCTGGCAGCATCTCGTGTTGACACACCAGCGCCTCTCCTGCCGGCCGCTCTCCTTCCCTTTGTTGAGCTAGCTGAGGTAGAACTCATCTGACACATTTTTTTCATTTTTTTTTGAAAGATCATATAGAAACATTTTTTTGTTGTAAATTGGCTAGTATCCTAAAAACCTGCTTTCTCAATACCTTTTTTTTTTCAAGTTCTATTTCTAGGGCCTTTTTTGAAATTTCCCCTCGAATTAGAGTAGCGTTTTGCTGAAACTATGCCTTGAATTTTTCCCGTCAATTTGAGTACCAGTCTTGTAACTGTGACCCAATTCTTAACTAATATGGTTGTCTAGACCTGAATTTCTGATTCTCAGCCTCCACTTGCCTTGTACAGTCATACTCCTTAGTTGTAGAATCAACCTTGCTGATTGCTTTAATTGAGATGGTAGCTGAATCAATACTTTGTTTTATGATATTGTTAAAGTCTTCTAACATCATTTCTCTTATTTGCAAGGTGGAGGCAGCTTCTGTCCCGTCGGCGTCTCTCATGCAGGCAGCAATTGTTCTGCCAGATCTTCTCTCGTCCGTCACGCCTGTTCTCCTGAGCCTCTCCCAATTTCAATGGCTCTCACACTAATTCCTCTATATCCGACAGCACCTCTCTCACCATCGGTGCCTCTCCCACAGGCAACACCTTTCCCCTCAGTTGCTCCTCGTGTTGACGAACATGCGTTGGTACGTGTGCTGGCGAGGTCACGTCTATCCAGTACGTTCTCAGTACTTTTAGAACATAGCGATACAAATTATATTTCACTATCATCAAATAAGTTATTATTTGAATTCACTTCGCAGATACAACATGGAGTCTCTATAGTAAGGGGGGGACTTGCTCTTGCACACCGCATGTCCCTGCTGTAACTACTTTACAAAATCACAAAGTAACTAGCTAGTTTCTAGAAGAAGATATTTTCAATTATTACGCTTGCAAAATGATATTTACATGAGATAACTTTTTCTTTCTAAAATCAATTTATTATTTATTATTTTTCTCTTCAAACATATTTATATATTTGCATATGCTTATCAGTACCTTAAAATTTTTATATATTTTATGATCACAAAATCTCTCCATGGGGGCCTTTCTGCTAAGTGATACTGAAAAGTAGATTTCACAACAAACTCAATCTTATCAAACTCTAATAACAACGACAGCACATGTAGAATGTAGATACATCAAAGATATTTACAAAGAAGACCCCAAAAAGTTAATAAATAACAAATGAGACCCAGAAATTGTCTTTAACATTTTAGAGAATGGTAACCATGTAAATGACAAATGAGATCCTGAAGTTTTTCTCAAATTTTTGGAGAATTGTAACCATGTGTTTGCGTTGAACCCGATTTTATATTTATTATGCAATGGTTCGAAAACTACTGAATCAACAATTTGTGGGATTCAATAATGCTGAGAACCACACCCCAAAGCTTTTAATAAGAAAAAAATAACTTAATTTTTGTTCTTGGTTTCTTATTTGATTTATTAACAAGCTAAAAAATACATGCCATGGAAGGTGGATATACAAAAAGTACTTAATAAATTATAATAGATTCTATGTGTGAAACATTTATATATACTACTTAAGAACAAATATATGTCATTTATTCATGCTTTTAATATGCAAAAATTTATTCGTCACACAAAAAATTCCTTCTCAAAATATATTCACACCATATATATGAGTCGCCTAAGTTTAAGCACAAATTTTGTGTCCTTTGGAGTTAGATATATAAATAAGAAAATCGTCTATTGTTATTCTATGTTATTCTTCTGAAACAAGAGAAAAAAGACACCAACATTATGAACAATTAGTCTTTTTTTTTTTTTTTGAATACGAGCTTGAGGTGGGGAATAATTAGTTTGTTGATGAGGCATCGGAGAAAATCAAATACTTACAAAAGCCATTTAATAGTAATATTATATTTTAATTGTACTTTCAATTTTGCATAGGGTGCTCATACTATTTTCAATTTTGTAGCTGTATAGATTACATTTTTGAGATTTTGTAAGTTATCTACACCGGCCATGCCCCATTGCTTGCATCGGCCCTTGTTCCTACGCTGGCCGCTGTTCGTGCTTTGCCTCCAGCCCAAGCAATAGGTAAGGCAACATTAGAATGCATATCAAATGAAATATTTAAACTAAATACCCACTTAAAACTCAAAAAAAAAATTAACTAAATAATTAATATCTTTTAAATTAGTTGTTTTGGGTGGATACTATCATATTCATCTGGGCGGAATCCCGTGGGCATGGAGGTACACATGCGGATCTTCCATTGTTATGACGTGTGATTGATGTAGAGGTTCATTCTTTTTATTCTCTCTCTTTTCTAACCTAACTATTTCTACACTTAAAAAAACTAAACATTTCTAAGTTCTACTAAAGCACCGCTTGTAATTTTCATATTTCAGGTCATCAAGCGGGGGCGGCTAGCGCAGGGATATGGTTTTATCACCATAGTGGAGAGGAGGAGGCTATCCGCTGCATTGTCGAGATGCACGGCCGGAATTTTGTGGCACGCAGAATATCAGTCGGATGGGCTCGCTAGCTAGACTAGTACTTTTGATCTCTTACTCGAACAAATTTTGTTTGACACGTGAAAAATAATAGGAAACTTCATGAAGACCCATTATCAGCTTTGATTATTTGGAAAACCTCTTGTATTTCCCATGGACTCCATAAAGTAGCTCAAATGTTGATTTTGGACCAAAATAACTTCATCTTTTTTTTTTTTGGTTTTTTCATGTCTAATTTTGTTCAGTTTAAAATTGTATTATATATTAACTAAATATAGGCTTTTTATAAGTTAGGTTTCTATAGAACAGAGGTTTCTTTTGTAGTTTTGACTTTTGAATAACACTAATTTTTTTGCAATTTAGGAAATAATATAGGGGCCTTTTGTAAATTTCTCATTGTTATTTTTATTCGTAGTTCTAGAAAAAAAAATTGTGGTGTTATTTGAATTTTGAAACAATCAAAATAGGTAAATCGTGCTGTTTTGAAATTTTGGGTAATATTTGGAAAATAGTAAAAGAAATAAAAAGTTTAAGGTCTCCTTGGAAAATTCAGGGGTGTCTTTGTAAAAGAGTACTAAGAACTTACAAGGGAAACATTATAATTTCTTAGAAAACAAGCTAAATCTTGAACTATTAATTGACCCAATTTTTTTTTCTTTAGATGTCAATATATTTAATTTTAGATAATGAATTCGTTGCTATTTTATATTTTATTTTACAGATTATGAATACAGTTGAAGAGCTAGTTAATCATAACTTCGAATCATCTGAAGAGTTAGTCGAGAATGTCCGAGCTTTTTATCGGAATAAGGGTTATGCTCTGTCAATCGATTCCTCGAGAAAAGACAAGTATGTCTATTTGCGTTGTGACAGAGGTGATTCCTACCATGATCCTCGTAACATACCACTCGAATAAAGAAAAAGAACAACCACAACGCGTTTAATGAATTGCCCATTTCAAATTTATGGAAAGAGAAAACTTGGTGGCCAATGGAGTATTGAAATTAAAAAGAGTAACCACAACCATGCGCCTTCTAGTAATATCTTCGGTCATTCTTTTTATCAGAGATTAACTGAATCGGAACTTACTGTGAGCCTTAGATGAGAGAATAAAATATTATTATATTGTGTTTTCTATGAGTAATATTTTTGTTGGCTTTATTTTGCATGAGAGAATAATTTAAGACTTTTCGTTTAATTATTTTTTATGGAACCAATTTTTGGTATTTGAATGTTGGTGTGTTTTAGTATTGTATTATTTTCATTAAACTCTTGAATTATGATCAATCCTAACAACATTTCTCAAATCAACAAATTGCATCACAAATAGGGAATTATTTTCGTTAATTTAGTGGCACAAAGGCTGGTTATCTTAATAAGAAGATATTCAATAATTGAAAAAAATCTTATTAGTGTTAATTAAATCTGACTATATTATTAGCTTGTATTTTCTTCTTATAAAAATGAATTATAGAGACAATACAATCATGAGTTATTTGTTTCCTATTTTATAAGATTAACATTTAATTATTAGGAAGGATAAATATGGAATGAAATAAATTAACATGAATCCTGACCATAATAAATAAGGGTAAAATTGACATTAGACAAAAAAAAAATTTAAATTGCCCTCGACGAAGCAAATATAGCACTCGAAATAGCATTACCCAAGTTGTTTTGGTAAAAAAAAAAAATATAGTAGATTCAATACTTTATTGTCATTAATTGTGTTTCAAAATTTGGAAATTGTAGATCCAAGAGAGGTGAGGGGCGACAATGGATTCGAAAATTAATGAAGCAGACCTTGTCTGAGATTATTATTTTTATTTGCATTTTCCTTCATGATTATTTATATGTTTTCTTCAACTCCAAACAATTTTGATGTTTTGCATTTTCCTTATTTGAACATTTAGTGTAGTGATGTTTTATCTACTGTCTACAACTCTTAAAAGAAATTTGATGCTTTGCACTTTCCTTCAGTAGTATAATTACAGTAATGACTGTTTTATCTAGAGTATCTTGTAACACAAATATTTTTATTTTTTTTTACCAATAAAGAATATTGCTGGTATTTGAACCAATTTCTGATATCTTGCTGGTATTTTCAAACAATACAGCTGATTTTTTCCCCCCTCCACCCTGTATCATGTTCACTCTTAATTTGCTAATCTATACAAAAATTTTGCACATCTAAGAGTAATTTCAAAGATTAAGTTGATCATGTATCAACCAAGAATAAATTACTTCTATAGAGTTGAGCCCCAGCTTATCAAATCATAAAATATCACTCATATCCCTAAAAAACGCAAAGTACAAGTATTTCAATAAATATTCAATTCTACCCCTGCAAGTTCAAAGTATTTTGGGTTAGAAACATACTACCAACAGTTAACCAACTGGGAAAGAGAGGCTTTATAATGCCTAACATTTGCCTGATGTGTATAGTAAATTCAGAGTCAATTATATACTTATTTCAAGATTGCCCCTTTTCAACGAATATCCTAAACTCTCTTTGGCTGTATAATGTCAACACCATCGAGACATTCAAATATATGGGAGATATCGACATAATGCTAAAACTCGCCGCGGCGACATACTGGATCTGGAAGGAGAGTTGTACAAGGACCAAATCATCAACGGTGACATGCTTATCATAAACAATCAATGCTGACATTATGCTCTGGAAAAATAATATCTAAACCTGCCTCCTTTTATTGAACTCTTAATTAGAGTCTTTCTGTTTTCTTAGTTGCTTCTATTCAGCCAATTCTCTTGGCAAGCCTATTTGTAATGAACCTTTAACTATTTTTTAATATAATTGCTGGCGCCTAGGTATAACCTGGGGCTTACCTCTCAAAAAAAAAAAAGTTCAAAGTATTTTGTACGTCCCAATAAAAAGTGAGAAATCTCACATGTAGAATATTTTCATTTGTACCCTACAAAATCTCAAAATATCAAGTATAACCCCATAAAATGGGAAGTTTCATACAGCCCTGAAATTATAAGAAATGTATACTCTTTATTTTTTATTATTTTGATTGAAAATATTCCCAGCCTAGTAACCGGTAGTTGATGGCAACTAGTCAAAGGAAAGGAAATTTGAATGCGCCTCTTTTCTCTCCTCAATGTTCCATCAATTTGTCTCTCCTCCAACCCAACTTCTAATTGTTATATATCCTTCAGCTCCATTAATTCACACACATAAACAGACAACACTAAGAGCTAGAGAAGATGGGAACCATGGAAGATGAAGAGAAAGCTAATAATGGATTGCAAGAAACAGAAGTGGATAAAAAGTTGGATGCTGGAGCTTTATTCGTCCTTAAATCTGAAGGTTTAATTCTTTCTTTCTTTCTTTCATTTTATGTATAAATATGTTTTCAACTCCATTTAAGTTAGCATCCATCCTAGTCAAAAGACTACTCAGAATTCCATTTAAGTTAATTCATGAATCAGAATGAAACTTTGTTTGAATTGGATAAAAGAGGGAACGCACCTTTTGCTTCCTGTTATGTGGCAAAAGGTGCGTTGCAATTTGCAAAAAACAAGACTTTTTTGGTAGAGTTGAGAGATAACAATGATCGTTGCATGATTTTTTATGTTTTTAAAGAAGAAAAAGTTCTTTTTTTTTGTTGGTGTTAGATGAGGTAAGTAGATCCAACTCATGTGTGAAAATGAAAAGTTCTTGTGTGTGTGCTTCCTAGTCCAAAGGGGTATATATGACACACGAGTCAACGGTTAGTACTTAATGCATCACCATCATTTGATTAGAAAAATACATTATCATCATTTCTAATAATAAGGAAAATGATCAAATTAATAGGAAATATCTTAAATTATTATCTAAACTAATAATTATTCTTAATTCCTGGTAATTTTAGATATTATTTCCTATATGACCTATGCTTCTTTTTTCGAAAAGTGATATTATTCCCTATACTTAGAAAAATAAATCTCTGTCAACATCACAAGGCGCTTACATACATGAATGAAAAAATGCAGGGTCATGGTTGCATTGTGGGTACCATTTAACAACATCAATCGTTGCTCCAGCGCTGTTGAGTCTGCCATTCGCATTCGCATCATTGGGATGGGCGGCAGGAGTAATCTTCCTGGCTCTGGCGGCTCTTGTCACTTTTTACTCGTACAACCTAATCTCTTTAGTGCTCGAACATCACGCAGACCTCGGCCGCCGCCAACTCCGATTCAGAGACATGGCTGATCAAATTCTTGGTTCGTTTATTTTCATTTCTCATAAAGATATTGCTTATATAATATATCTTCTAAGTTTTCACTTTATTTTAATGTAATATGGTCCCTGCGCATTTATTAATAGAAATCTGAGTGACTCAGGCTTTAATTAGCTCTCCCATCAAATTTAGATACCCACTATCTTGGGTATTAAATCATGTGGGTAGTTGTTATATCATTATGATTTTATTATTATTATTATTATTATTATTATTATTATTATTATTATTATTATTATTATTATACATGCGCATATGAGTTAAAAATATTAGTATTTTTATTTGTACGATGTAGATAGCTGTCCAAACTCATGATTTGAATAACACAACTTAGTCAACTTTAAGCAATAGAAAATAGAACTCGGTCGCGTGGCTTGTTGGCTGTCCTCAAAAGCCAATTAATGGATTCATATTTGTTTGAATTTGACTAACGAAGGAGATAGATAGCCGACATATTTGACTTCTAATTTAATTCAATTATTAGCTTGAATAAGATCTGTTTCAACTTCAAAAAAAAAATTGCAAGTGAGAATCGGTGGCATGGTTATTTCTTGGCTGGTTTGGAACCGGGCCATTTTAGAACTTCCCTTTGGAAAATACATAGCATCTCTTTTTCATAAACAGTTGCATTTTCTTGTTGTGTCCTAAACCGTTAGAATCATATTGTAAAGGCAATTTATAATTTTGTATCTTTATAGAAACTTGGATGCAGAAAGTTTCAACCTATAATACAAAGCTAATTAACTTGGAATGGAGTCTAAACTTAAAAGATTCGAAATATACCCCTGGATTTGCTTTTTGAAATATTCAGCAAAATAAGGGTGAGTTGCTTTCGTGGGCTCCAATTACCAATTTATCTGGAGTGAGGAATCTTTTCTAGTGCATCTATCCTGGTTTAGAATAGTTGTATGTTGCTTTCATTCTATAATTGATTTAAGTTCATGTAGCTAACTCAATTCCTTTTGTGCCGCCAACAAAGAAGGTTAATTTCAGCCCAACTAACTCTCCTACTATTGTCTCAAGAAAAAACTAACTCTCCTACTACATGAAGCAACTTGAAAGCTATTTCTTTTGTTTCCTCCCTTTTTTGTTTGAATCGATAGAACTTTCTATAGAACTTTTATTATTTGGGTGTCAAAAGAATTTATATCATGATATATAATTTATTACATAATACAATCAACCAATTTGACAATTGCATGTCAGATAAAGTATGTTAATTCAGATCTCAATTAATTCTGTTCATTGAATGTATAGGTCCGGGCTGGGGACGGTATTATGTAGGCCCTGTTCAATTTGCAGTATGTTTTGGGGCTGTTGTTGGTTCTACTCTCCTAGCAGGGCAGAGCATGAAGGTATATGCTCACTTTCCTTTAATGTATTTATCGAAGAAATTCATATTGGTAAAAGCTAATTAATCATTTGCGATTCTTAACAGGCGATATACTTGATTGCGAAGCCAGAAGGCAAAATAGAACTTTACGTGTTCGTGATAATATTTGGAGTATTCCTGCTAATTTTGGCACAATTGCCATCGTTCCACTCGTTGAGACACATAAACCTCATATCACTCATGCTCTGTCTTGCCTATAGCACATGCGCCACTGCCGGTTCCATCTACGCAGGTACCAAAAATCGAGCCTTTTCATTTCATCATAAAATATTTTAGACCAATGATATAAATGGGTGCTAATTTTTTTGTAAACATAATGCAGGGTTATACTCGGATAGAGCTCCAAGCAAGGATTACTCTCTAGTGGGCAATAACACGCATAAAACATTTGGAGTATTTAATGCAATTGCGATCATTGCTACCACTTACGGAAACGGAATCATCCCTGAGATTCAGGCGACTGTTGCCGCACCCGTCAAAGGAAAGATGTTCAAAGGGTTGTGCCTTTGTTATGCCATTGTTCTCGCTACTTTCTTTAGCGTGTCTGTCTCTGGTTACTGGGCTTTCGGTAACCAAGCTGCTGGAACCCTGACCACAAACTTCATTGTCGATGGAGTTACTCTCATCCCCAAGTGGTTATACACCATAACAAACGTCTTCGTTCTTCTCCAACTCTCCGCTGTCG
This sequence comes from Juncus effusus, assembly GCA_027726005.1. Classification (NCBI taxonomy): domain Eukaryota; kingdom Viridiplantae; phylum Streptophyta; class Magnoliopsida; order Poales; family Juncaceae; genus Juncus; species Juncus effusus. The sequence goes on from CM050899.1 coordinate 1,129,462, forward strand.
CTGTGGTAATTTGCATAAACTTTTGTAAGAATAAACACTTGATTTCTTTGATTGGATTTTAGACCTAATGATGTATACATATGTAGATTTATCTGCAACCGACAAATGAGGTGCTTGAAGGTGTTTTTTCCGATGCGACAAAGGATCAATTCTCGCCACGCAATGTCATCCCACGGCTCATATTTCGATCACTGTCAATTGTTGTAGCGACGACAATTGCAGCCATGCTTCCTTTCTTTGGAGACATAAATGCGGTCTTAGGAGCATTCGGTTTCTTGCCTCTTGACTTTGTTCTGCCATCCATTTTTTATAACATCACTTTCAAGCCGTCGAGACGTAGCCCCGTATTTTGGCTTAATATTCTTATTATTCTTGTTTTTGCAGCTTTGGCAGTTGTAGCATCTGTCTCTGCTGTTCGTCAAATAGTTTTGGATGCCACAAACTATAAGCTCTTTGCAAATGTTTAATGCGAATATATATTCTTTTTTTTTTTGATTAAATTACGGCGTTCTCTAGGAAACGCACGTAAGCTCCATTGAATAAAATGTAGTTACAAGGTGCAACCATTATTTTGATGGAGTAGGACTCAAGAAAACAAAAATAAGAGACTGGACAAACGAATAAAAGAATAAATGACCCTTACAAGACCGAATTAAATATTAAAAAAGGAAAAAAAATGGAAGGGTGCCTCACAATGTTTTTAATTTTTTGTTATTTGATGATTAGCTATCGTTTGTGCTCGAGTGAATATTCCACTTTCGTCCTCCGCCTCCTTGAGGATGATGTTCTCTGTTTTGCACTCGTCCCGGAAAATCCTGTTGCACCTTTCCCTCCAAATTGAGAAAATGATCATCAGCTTTCTCGGTAGATCATTTGTGACGCATCCTCCCCTCAACATGGCTTCAATATCGGGCGGCCTTGCTTGTTCGGTCTCGTCAATTGTCATCCAAACCCGTCTTGTCAACCGGCACAGTTGTAGGAGGTGCGTTGCCGATTCCGCGTCTTTCATGCACAGAACACAACCATTCACCGCCGTCCATCCTCTTTTCTGAAGGACGTCTATCGTTGGCAGGATGTTTCGGAGAATCTTCCAGCCGAAGAGCTTTAGTTTCGGAGTTGTTTTTATTCTCCAAATCTTAGCACATTCATAATTCTTTACCCCCGAGTAAATCATGACACGGTATGCAGTTTTTGTTGAGAAATTTCCATCTTTTGCCCATCTCCAATTGATTGCATCTGCCCTTTCTTGGAAGTTGAAGTTTTGTATTTTTGTCTGCAATTCCGTTAGCTGCCCCGTAGCAATTCTTGACAGGTTTGGTCGAAATTGTTCGGCGTCTAAGGTGGTTGTTATGTCATGAATCGTGAAAGCTCGTTGATCCCGAAAAGAATAAAGTTCTGGGAATTAAATTCTAAAATTTAGGCCGCACCAGTTTGTCGGCCATTACCCACTGAGAATGCAACTGAGCATTTGAAAAATTCGGTCTGGCAGAGGAGTTCTCATGTTAAATGAGAGTCAATTGCCACTGGGAAAGTCCTTAGAAGTGTCACACATGGGTTATGTAGCGTCACTCTGGTTGGCATCCCATTGTGACGCATGCTGATTTTTCAAAATTACCTTAAGCCCGGTTTCATTCCCAAGGCAGCGGATTACGTTGTTTAGTAATCTGATTTGCGAGACGACCGGTTTTAAGAAGAACATTGAGTCATCGGCATATAGTATGCATGTTCTTACGTCGGCGATTGGCGGTGCTATTAGGTTTGCTTGTTGCAACCTTTGAAATATTTTTGCAAATACATCCATACTTAAAATAAACAGATATGGGGATATCGGATCGCCCTGTTTTACCCCTCTTCAAATGGATTGCTTTTCCGGACACCCCATTCAGGAGGGCCCTAGAGGATCCCGATAGCACATCTTGAGTGATACAATTTGTGTCCTCGTTTGAGAGTCCCCTGGCCCGCAGTACCCTTCCGATGAAATCCCAGCTAACTGTGTCGAAAGCTTTAAGAATGTCTGCTTTGAAGAGTGGGATCGGTATAGATTTCTTTTTACACAGATATAAAAGTTCCTTAGCGTAAAGGAAATTTTCTGTTATTTGTCTCTTGAGATATTAATCAGCTCCGGCATTTTTGCAGCTAGTCGTGCCGCTGTACATTTGGATAAAATATGTTGCTCTGAATGGATAATGCTGATGGGGCGGTAATCTCCTATGCATTCAGGATTATCCTTTTTTGGTATTAGCTGATGGTGTTATGCCCTAGGACAAAGTGTTTGTGACCTAGGTTGACGGGTTGAATTAACAAACATTATAATTATTCTAAAATATTTCATATAATATGTGCGTATAGGTTATTTTAATATAATTAAAATAGACCATAAATATGCAATTCAACTTTATGTCATCAAAGTGCGTGACTTTGATAGTAAAACTATAAAGTGTTATGAATGCTATTCTAAATAGTCCCTGGTCATTTATAGGATATTTGTGGAGACAAATATACTTGCGGATATAAATAAATATATATATTTATATACAAGCTATAAATGTACACCAGTATATTAGTTGACTGATGATTATGTTTTACTGATCATGGATAAATAGTTATCAAGTCATTAATATAGGTATATGTTAGAGACCATATACTGGACTGACCCGCCATAAGAATGCTACATGTTTTACGTCATTAGCGATTCTTGTAACATAAAGTATTTATGGTCCTTTGACCTGAGATTGTCTCGGTTCCCAACATGAGTAATTTTATACTTTAATATAATCTAACACTGCCTTTAACCGGGTAGTCATAACGGTTATAATTAGGTATACAATGAATCATGTAGAGGGATGAGTGCAATCAAGACGGGATTTGTTCCTCTCATAAATGAGAGAGATATCTTTAGGCCTCTTGATGAATTGAACTGAAGAAATGTATGGTCATACTCAAATGAATTAATAAGAGTTATTAATGTCATTTGTTCTTGTTCAGTTTAATTCGGGATCAAGAAATATTAATTCGATTAATATAAGGATGACGTATTACATGCCTTATGATCGATATAGATATCGTGTGACAAAGGGACTAAATACGTGATTGTTGATTAGGTAAATCGGATCACCTATATTCACTTAAATTGGGTAGTCATGATGGCTTGCTAGAGTCCGCTCATGATTTATAGACTGTCAAGTTTATTGCCAACATTAAGTGAACCTACAGGGTCACACACAAAGAACAAACTGAAACGGGCACAGAAAATCCTAGCGACTTATATGATGAGTTGCATAAGAATGACACAAAAGATATTGTCATCTTATGTGATAAGATGTGATATATATGTATATAAAGACTATGAGCACACAAGATCATGTAATCTAGAAGAGTCTAGATGATGATATGTGGATAATGATGAGTGATGTCATACACATCTTTTAGTGTGAATAGACATGACTCTTCACCTCTATATAAGGATATAGAGGGCTCCAAATTCATTGTACCAAATGATTCTCTCTCTCATTATTTCTCATTCTCTTTTGTGAGACAAAAAGAGAGAAAATATCCTTTCTCATTTGTGTGACAAAATTACTAAAGGGTGCTTTCCTTTTATATGAAAAATGAAAGGGTGCAATTATATGAGAGAATTATACATCTTTTGTGAGACAAAATAAGAAGAAAAAAAAGAGTTTTCTTGTGCAAGAGAAGAACAAGCTACTAGCATATATATTGTTCTTCTTCCCGTTTTAAGAAGTTTGTTCGTGTGGATACCGGTAGAGGCGTTCGTATTTTCGGCGCTTGTGATCTGTTCGGCCTAAGAAGATGAGAACGGGTTGTTGAGAGTTTTGGTGGAGACCGATTGTGTGTGCGGTAGATGGCTTCCGCATGATCCGACCTAGACGGACTAGACGGACGGAAAATCGGTTAGGACGGTAACCGGTTTAGAGGCGCTTGGACAACACGCATGGTTTGAGTGTCACGGATTAAGCGTAATCCGAAAGGTATCTTTAAGATTTATTTCTTTGATTTAACCGATACGCACGGATTCTCGGGATGGGTTTTGGACGAACAATTTTTGTTTTCCGCTGCGTTATGCACGTCCGAAACCCAACAGTGGTATCAGAGCAACGTACGTATTTCGGTTAAATTGAGTCGGTATATATGTGATATATACTATTTAGATATCATTTGTAATTTTGATTTATAATTATAAGGCTTGCATAAAGAGTATTCAAGTGTTGAATATTCTTAATAGAAAAGATGCGATTAATAGATATGATCCAAGAGTTGCATCCAAAGAATGTATCCACAGGATATGACCAAAGGATGTGATCCAAAAGTTATGTCCAAGAGATGCGATCAAAAGATGCGATGAATAGATGTGATCCAGAAGTAGTCTCCAAAAGTTGCCACCAAGGGATACGATCCAAAGGTTGCGTCCAAGTGTTGCATCCAATAGTTGCGACCAACGGATGCGACCAAAGGGTGCGACCAAAAGGTGCGACTAACGGGTGTGACCAAGGGATGCGATCCAAATGTCACATCCAAAAGACGCAACGAAAGGTTGCGACCAACGGATGCGACCAAAGGGTGCGACCAAAGGGTGCGACCAAAAGGTGCGACTAACGGGTGTGACCAAGGGATGCGATTCAAATGTCACATCCAAAAGACGCGACGAAAGGTTGCAACCAACGGATGCGACCAAAGGTTGCGACGAAAGGGTGCGACTAAAGGGTGTGACCAATGGATATGATCCAAATAGGTTGCGACTAACGGTTGCGATCAAGAGAAGCGACCAACGGGTGTAATCGACATGCGCAACCAAGAGGTACGACCGAAAAGGTGCAATCGCAAGAGTTGTGACCTCTTGAATAGTTGTGTCTTCATGAAAGGGTGCATACCATGAATTGCCTTTTTGAAATGGTGCATGTGATGCATTATTTCATGAAAAGTTGCATGTGATGTATTGAATTCATGAAAAGATGCCTATGATGTATTAATGTGTAGAAAATGTGTGTTGACAAAGTTGACCAGGTGTTGACCATGTTGACCATGTTGACTGTTGACCCACTATGTTGACTGTGGACTATATTGACTGTTAATTGTAGACAGTTGACTACACTAATTTACCCCTTGACTGTTAACCATTAAATTGGTCAAAAGTTGATCATGACCTGGTCAAAATGTTGACCATTGACTGGTGACCTTATCAAATGTTGATCGTTGACCTTGTCAAATGTTGACCAAATCAAATATTGATTTTTGACTTGTCAGATATTGACAATGACGACCGCGCCCCGAATTCGCATTCGTAAGCCTTATACATATATATATTTTATAAATGGGTAAATAATCGTAACATAATATGATTATGTTTATATTTGATATATTTGTTGATATGTATTTATATAATGAGAAAGTTCATTAGGCATAACACATGCATCATGGAGATGAAGGAGTTCATCGTCCATCATGAATACATCATTAAGATAACAAGTTCATTTTCAACCACACATCATGGAGATGAAAGAGTTCATCGATTTTGATACATGGAGATAAGATTTCCATATACAATCTAAGAAAAATTTCATGGAGATGAAATATATATTAGGAAATCTTTATGTTAGTTCATAAAGATCAAGGCCATGATATATCATCGTTATTATCTTTATTCGATTATTACATATGATGTTCTTTGAATATTGCATAATAACATATAATATTAAATAAAATCCCTCAAAACAATATTAAGTCATGAAATGCCTTCCATAAGTCTAAATCTCTCGATACTCTGATCGACCCTGCATAGGTCATGCCAAAGCTGGGTATGTGGGGACAATCTTAGGATGAGAGAATGCGGAAAATAGGAACCAACATAGGTCATGCCAAAGCTGAGTGTGTTGGGTACTATTTTGCTGATGATTGACATGGTTTGACTTAACTGGGCTATCAAGTCGGACTTGGGCTCGGGGCATACGATAGGATATATACGTCAGGCATATGATGCTTATCCTATGTTGTTCAAGAATTGTATGAGATACAATTGGAATTGTTCCTACCTAAATAAGTTAAGTTCTGGGCGATGAGCCAAAGCTCACTTAGGACTTAATTGAAATATGGATCTTGTCTTACTATGAAAATTCAAGGATTGAAAGTTTCCGAATCAATGCGATTGAGGGTTATTGATTTGATTAAAAATAGTGGGAGCCATTATATGAAATATTTAAAGAATAATAGTCTTTGCATATTATTCAAATAGAATAGTATATTTATTTATGTCTCACGATAGGTCTTTGAAAAGGACAAATAGCATAAGATGCTAATAATCGTTAACATGAACATGGACAAGTATTGTCAATGATGTTCTTGTGCTTAAAAGGAACGTAAAAAGGTACTCCCAAAGATAAGGGCAAGATGTTGCCGGGTTTCGGCCTTAAATAAGAAGTTGGTATATTTTGCAATGAATCGGTTCATTGAAAGAAACCATAATTTCTCAAGAAGATATGAAAAAGGGAATGAAAGGATAGTGTGACTACCGCTTCAAGTATTTTTGTTATAGAAATTAACTTGTCTATTTCACATCATATGTATTAGATACACGATGTGAATCACACATTTGTGAAAATGTGCTGACAAAGTTGTAGACTATTGGGTAAATATGATGTTAACATATGAGTGACAAATGTAGCAAAAGTTGTTGTATTTTCTCAAGTAACTCATTTATTTACATTGTCTTTTTGGACTTATCGCCGACATAAATAATTGTTATTTAATGTCGACAATAAATTTTGTATTATCTATAGTTCGAGTTTAACTGTGAATGGTCATTAATTTATTATTGAGAATAATAATTTCACCATTCACAAAGGTCATTTTTCTTTGGAAATGTTCGAATAGAAAAATTACCTTATATGTTATATCGAACAAGATAATTATAAGTCTGTCTATAACATTAATATTAAGAATTTAAATCTATCATTGTCGCTTGGTCTACTTAAATAAGATGAACATTTATTAAATCCATTAAGATGGATTTTCAAATTCATTTGATTTTGAATCATTTGAAACATGTGTAACTTATTTATTAGACAAGGTGACATATACGTCTTTCACAAAGTAAGGTGAAAGCAAGTTACTTATTGGCTCTCATACATAGTGATGTATGTTCGTCAATGAGTGAAGGTGCTAGAGAAAACTACTTCAGCACTTTATTGAAAAAGTAAATTTGAATATTTTGAAAAGTTCAAAACTTACAAATAATGAAGTAGAGAATAAATTTGGCTTCGAAAAACAAATTTCTTTGATGAGATCGAGAAGTCGAGAACCAAGTGTTTGATCATCATGATAATGATATCGAACTTTATTAGATATAGTTCGATCATGATGAGTCAAATATATCTTCTATTTCTTTTGGAGTTACGCTCTTATTGCGTTCATACTGAACATAATTTCATCTAAAGCAGTTATGAGAGATTCCATATGAGATATGGACTGGTAGGTGTATCAGATTATCTTTTATCAAGATTTGAGGATATGATACTTAATTGAAGCATCATGCATCTAATCGGATTAGTGCTTATTGTGGAATATCCTAAGAAAAGTAAAGGATATTACTTCTATAATTAATATGAGAACAAAATGTTTGTTACTCGAAAATTATATCTCTTTGGAAATTGTGTTTCCAAAAGAATTAGTGGGAGTAAATTTGAAAAGTTCAAATTCCACATACTGACAGTAATGCTCGGATGGAAATTAATTCAGATTTCAACTAGTGATTGAGTCTGCAATTAATCAACTAGACTCTCAAGATGTTGAAGAGTCTGAGTATATAACATAAGTGTATTCATGTAGATCTATTAGAATTTATCGCAGGCCCGAAAAATATAGATTTTTCGTGTCTAATGATAAAAATTTCGTACTCATAGATGGTGAGTCCACATTCTACTAATAGACTATGATGAGTCAATGCTCTAATGGTTAGAGACTTTGAAAGTTGAGATGTAATCCATGTCAGACAATCAAGTATTTGATTGATCCATCAGATGGAAATACGGTTTTAAAAGAAAGACCGACATGGATAATGTGCAAACATATAATGTATGATTTGTGGTTAAGTTAAACTCATAGTATAGACTATGATAATATTTTTTCAAGTCATCATGTTTATGTATTTCAGAATTTTCTTGGGCATATGTTCATAGTATGACTATAAAAGATGCAAAGTGGATGTCAAGACGTTGTTTCTTAATAGAAACATATGAAAGTATGTATATGATACAACTTGAGAGTTTTGTCTATCCTAAAAATTTTGAAAAGAGTTTGCAAGTTGCATAAATTCATTTATGAATTAAAGCAAACATCTCTAGGTGAATATTTATTATTTGATGAAATAACCAAACAGTTTGGTTTTATCAAAAAATTAAAGATAAATCTTATGTTGACTAGAAATTCAGTGGGAGCATAATTACATATGATGTGAATTAAGTGTAACAAGCACACATAAGTTTAATCTTAGTGAAAGTCACTAAATAATAATCAAGAGTATGATTATATACTTGAGAAGGATAAAGTATTCTTCTTAGATTATGGTTGACATAAAAATATGCAAAGTATTTGCATATGACAATGTTTGATAATTCATTTAAGAACCCAATCCCTTAAATGATGGTGATCATGTTAGGTCAACTGGTATGTGATACCACATAGATAAATGAGTATGAGATACTTGGTTGATTTGGCCTAGTGCAAGTGGGAGATTGATGGTGTTATGCCGTAGGCCAAAGTGTTTGTGACCTAGGTTGACGGGTTGAATTAACAAACATTATAATTATTCTAAAATATTTCATATAATATGTGCGTATAGGTTATTTTAATATAATTAAAATAGACCATAAATATGCAATTCAACTTTATGTCATCAAAGTGCGTGACTTTGATAGTAAAACTATAAAGTGTTATGAATGCTATTCTAAATAGTCCCTGGTCATTTATAGGATATTTGTGGAGACAAATATACTTGCGGATATAAATAAATATATATATTTATATACAAGCTATAAATGTACACCAGTATATTAGTTGACTGATGATTATGTTTTACTGATCATGGATAAATAGTTATCAAGTCATTAATATAGGTATATGTTAGAGACCATATACTGGACTGACCCGCCATAAGAATGCTACATGTTTTACGTCATTAGCGATTCTTGTAACATAAAGTATTTATGGTCCTTTGACCTGAGATTGTCTCGGTTCCCAACATGAGTAATTTTATACTTTAATATAATCTAACACTGCCTTTAACCGGGTAGTCATAACGGTTATAATTAGGTATACAATGAATCATGTAGAGGGATGAGTGCAATCAAGACGGGATTTGTTCCTCTCATAAATGAGAGAGATATCTTTAGGCCTCTTGATGAATTGAACTGAAGAAATGTATGGCCATACTCAAATGAATTAATAAGAGTTATTAATGTCATTTGTTCTTGTTCAGTTTAATTCGGGATCAAGAAATATTAATTCGATTAATATAAGGATGACGTATTACATGCCTTATGATCGATATAGATATCGTGTGACAAAGGGACTAAATACGTGATTGTTGATTAGGTAAATCGGATCACCTATATTCACTTAAATTGGGTAGTCATGATGGCTTGCTAGAGTCCGCTCATGATTTATAGACTGTCAAGTTTATTGCCAACATTAAGTGAACCTACAGGGTCACACACAAAGAACAAACTGAAACGGGCACAGAAAATCCTAGCGACTTATATGATGAGTTGCATAAGAATGACACAAAAGATATTGTCATCTTATGTGATAAGATGTGATATATATGTATGTAAAGACTATGAGCACACAAGATCATGTAATCTAGAAGAGTCTAGATGATGATATGTGGATAATGATGAGTGATGTCATACACATCTTTTAGTGTGAATAGACATGACTCTTCACCTCTATATAAGGATATAGAGGGCTCCAAATTCATTGTACCAAATGATTCTCTCTCTCATTATTTCTCATTCTCTTTTGTGAGACAAAAAGAGAGAAAATATCCTTTCTCATTTGTGTGACAAAATTACTAAAGGGTGCTTTCCTTTTATATGAAAAATGAAAGGGTGCAATTATATGAGAGAATTATACATCTTTTGTGAGACAAAATAAGAAGAAAAAAAAGAGTTTTCTTGTGCAAGAGAAGAACAAGCTACTAGCATATATATTGTTCTTCTTCCCGTTTTAAGAAGTTTGTTCGTGTGGATACCGGTAGAGGCGTTCGTATTTTCGGCGCTTGTGATCTGTTCGGCCTAAGAAGATGAGAACGGGTTGTTGAGAGTTTTGGTGGAGACCGATTGTGTGTGCGGTAGATGGCTTCCGCATGATCCGACCTAGACGGACTAGACGGACGGAAAATCGGTTAGGACGGTAACCGGTTTAGAGGCGCTTGGACAACACGCATGGTTTGAGCGTCACGGATTAAGCGTAATCCGAAAGGTATCTTTAAGATTTATTTCTTTGATTTAACCGATACGCACGGATTCTCGGGATGGGTTTTGGACGAAACCCAACATTAGCGCGATGTGCGACGTAGACAGTGGTCTCAATTCGAATTCCCCCCCTGATGGAACTATTTAAAATTTTAAGAATATCATCACCCACAATATCCCAAAAAACCTTGAAAAACTCTCCCGTAAAACCGTCTGGTCCCCGGGACTTGTTTGCCGGCCATTTTTGAATCGCAATTATCGCTTCCTCTTGAGTTATAGGGTTAGAAATAAAGGTATCCATCTGTTGTTGGGGCCGTATAATCTTTCTAAATCTACCTCGTGTGTAGTGTCGTGCGTCGTTCCCATAAGGCTAACGAAGTGGTTGAAGATTGCCCGTGCTTTAAGCGAGTGTGGCCGCAATTGTACTTCTCCTTCTTTGATTACTTCAATTGTGTTGGCTCTTTTCCTTTTAGATGATGTTACACCCCGGAACCAAATAATGGAAAAGGGGGGCTAGTTGATTAGTCCCACCTTGGGTAGTGAATGAAATTGGAGTTACTTAAATAGATTAGTGCATTAAGTACTAGCACCAACTAAGCTTAAACCTTTTTCAGAACAATATGGTGTGGGCCTGAAGGTTGGGCTGAACCAATTAATGTACTAGGCTCTAACAGATGCCATTGCATGAAAATATTTTGAGTTCGAGTCCCCGCTCTTGAGTTATAGAATGATTCTTTTTTACTTTATTTTAAACATATATTCTTTATTATAGATGTAAAATTGGTTCTATATCTTCCTTTTTTGTGAAAACAATCATTCTATAAAGTGACATCCGATTTTTCTTCTTTTGCAACTATTAAGATTATCAATTCAAACCTCTTCCTACATAACATAAATCCAAAATATAAAGTGGGAGTCAACTTAAAGACTCTCAGTATCAATCACTCCATTCTCAAAATTTCTATCAAGCAATTGGTTCTCACCCTTTTTAACAGAAAGCTAAAAAAAGCCAATTTCCATCTGATACCCCTTGTTAACCTTCAAATTTATGAGATTTATTGAAACAAATGAAAAATTGAATAATTTGCATAAGAATTAGAGCTAGGGAGATGAAGGTCTGGTTCTGTTTTTTTCCTTAATAAAAAGAAAGAAAAAACAATAAGCTAGACCTTTGGCATTACAAGAGTTGGTTTGACAACAATATTTATTTACAACATTTCACGGAGCCTACTATACAAAAACAACGGTCGTGAACTTTTTACAACATTAACACACCACTCCATTAATTCTCCTTTCTTTTATACACATAAACACGCGCAAAGAAGAAAAACGCAATTAAATCTACACCACTAAGACTGACAAGAAGCCAATAAAAATAATCAATATGGGCCCGATTCAAATTATTCACAAACCAACTATATTCATCACTCATAGTAACTTTACCTATCAAAGACACAAGGAAGCAACTAACAAAGCTCCCCAATCCAAAAATGCTCAAATAAAGTTGATCGGGGACTTGATCACAAAAAAAATCTTGCAAACCCACAATCATAAACATTTCTGCAATCCCAGCTAGTAAATACTGCGGTATAATAATTCCTGAGGGTCTTTTCGTAAATTTACGCAAAATGGGCACAAGAACCTTATCGTAAATTGGAAGTAATATCACTATGGATTTTTACAATTTCGGCATAATGCTAGAGTCTTTTGTGCAAATTTCCCATAAATAAAAAGAGATCAACTCACTTCATATCCTTCTTCTTCTTCTTCTTCTTCTTCTTCTTCTTCTTCTTCTTCTTCTTCAAATTATTCTTCGCCATCTCCAAAACATACTCCCCAATCCTCTTAAAAGAGATTGTGAGAAGGATTAACGCCTAGAAAGTGGGAATGAATGAATTAGTATTTGTTAGTTTTTTTTACAATGTGAAATTATGTCATGAGAAGTATTAGTTTAGTTGGTATTGTTTAGTTTGTGTAGAATTTGAGATTGTATTGTTAGAGACTAAATGAGGTATTAGTCTAATGAAACTACTCAGCTCAAAATACTTGATGATAATATTGAATCGGTCTAGATGGGTATTCAATTTTATTTTGTTTGAGCATGGCACGCGAATTGCATATCAAAATTTCATTAACAAAAGAAAATGTTTGAATAAATAAGAAAAAAAAACAAGGGATGCGACTAGGGTAGGAAACCGATTTAATTACATGATTTGAAAATTACATTTTGGTGCCAATTTTTCAGACAAGTACTTGTTGTAACAGCATCCACCAACTCTACATTCAATATTTTTCCCACCAAAGTTTCTAATTTCCCAATTATCACAACTGATTTTGCAATTAAACATTATGTGGCACTGTGATGATGGCAAATTATTGCTCTTTCCACTATTCAGATAATAACAAAATCTCAGTGCATTTCTCTTGAATCAGACGGTATTTCAACATCTCATACCACGTACCAACAAGTAGAGAATTGAAGCCAAAACAATGGCCCCATACCTCCCAAGCCACGAATCCGCAACAAACGCACCAAGCAAAAGCAGAACCAAACGAGCGCCGGTCCACGCGTTGACCGCCGCCGCCGCCTTCTTGGCCGTCGACTGACGAAACGGCGTAGTAGGCAAATCTCTCTGTTATTTCCACCCCTGATTCGATCGATTTGAAATGGAATCCCTCTCAATGTCTTCAGTCGCCATTGTTGTTTGACGGAGCGGGAAGTGGATTGGATTTACATTTAGTTTATGGCTCGTTTGCCATCGTTTCCTTTTTCTGTTTTTCGTTTTTTTTTGTTTTTGTTTTCAAAAAAATTATTTTTTGTTTTTAAAACCGATAATATTTTTTCTAGTTATTATTCTATCAAATATATATTTATAACATTTTCAGCGGCAATATATTAAGTTTTCAGCGCCAATATGCCGTTTATAGTATCAACATAATATTTTCAGCGTTAATATACCGTTTTAAATACTAATATATAATTTCCAATATCAATGTACCTTTTATAATGTTGATTTATCATTATTGAGTATTAATATTCTATTTTCAGGAATCATTTTTAGAGTTAATATGATGTTTTCAATGCCAATATATTGAGTATTTAGTGTCAATCTACCGTTTACAATATCAATGTATCATTTTCCGTGTCAATATACTATTTTCAGTGAAAATATATTGTTTTTAATGTATCAAAATACCATTTTTTAGTATCAATATAACACTTTCAATGTCAATATATCATTTTAGTATTAAAAATGTTAATATATCATTTTTAATATCGGCATATATTTTTTCTAGTGTCAATATACCATTTCAGTGTGAATATAAAGATTTCAGTATTAATAAATCTTTTTCGGTATCATTATATTATTTTCAGTGGTAAGTTATTTTATTTTTACTGCAATATAAAGTTTCATGGCCAAGATTTTTAATTAGTGTCAGCTTACCTTTTTTAGTGGATATAAAGTTTTACGGTCAAAATTCCTTTTTAATATGAATATACTATTTTTTTTAGCGCAATACAATATTTTAAAGTCCATATTATTTTTCAGTGTTAACATATTATTTTCGTGTGGTTTCGGACATTTATATGTTTGGCAGTGAAAAACAGAAAAGAAGAAACAACTTTTTCTTGTTTCCAAAATCCTGTTTATTTTTTGCCATTTGGATAGAAAAAAATAAAAACAGAGGCATTTTGCCAAACACGTTTTGTTTTTTTTCTGGAGAAAAAAAATAGAAAACAGAAAACGGCAACGATACCAAACGAGGCCTTAGGTGCTGGTTTAGTGGATTAATGACATGATTGGTTATGATTAGGAAGGATTGTATTAATGGAGGAGATTTAAGGTGGTGGGAGATTGAGTGTGGATTTCATTTGTGATTATTTGTGCAGCTTATTATTAAGTTAACAAAAAAGTCCAGAGACCATGCAACCGGAACATGAATCAACCTTGAAAGTCCAAATAAGAAATAAATAATAAGAACATGGAATTTGTTTTTTCCTTATTTGGTCTTTCAAAGTTGATTCGGGTTCCAGTTGCATGGTCTCTAGACTTGTTGTTAAGTTAATGGTAATTTTTTCACATAAATATTTTTAAATTAAATTTTTTTTTTGTATTTGTTTTTTTGTTTTTTGTATTATCATGATTTGATTGCTCTTGTTCTAAAATATGTTAAATTTGCTTATTTCTTAAATGGCTAGGATCATGTTATTGAATTGAGAAAATTTCTACCAGCTTCAAAGTAGTTTGTATCAAGTTTTATCATTATCAATTCCTTTCGTTCTTTTTGTTTAGTTAAGTTTTGTTATTTTCATATTTTTTCTTAGTTTGTGAAAGTAACATTGATATTTGACAGAGATGAATTTTCAAAGTAGCAATATGCTCTCTTTGGGTGCGCATTAGTTATTTTTTTATCCAAAAAATATTTTTTTTGTTTTTTTTTCAAATTCGGGAGTAAAAATATTCAATAGTTGGTTACATTCCCCCATATTTTAAACTAACAACTTATTCCACATCTGAATAACTATATTTTCAAATATATCTACTAAATTATACAAATAGTCTAGTGGTTAAATATTTTAATTGAGATATTTTAAGTTGTGAGATCAAATTTCATTTGAGTCAATTAGAATAGAGTATTTTCTTTATTTCTTTGCAAAATATTTCTCACTCAACGAACCTAAAAAAAATATACCTACCACCACTAAGTTATCCTCGTGGTCATAATACCAACCACATCTATCTATAGGTGAAGGGTTCGAATCCCGCGTCTAGCAGGATTGATTTAAAAATTTAGGTGAAGGCATATAAACCCACATAAAAAAGAACAAATATCAAGCGATCGTTTGTAGTTCTCCCTCTTTTTTTAAAAAAAAATATACTTATTTTGTTATAAACATTTACATGAAATGTAAATGAAAAAATGTCTCACCCAAGCATGGACGGAGATATGGCTAGCAGTGGTTCTAGCATGAACGGAGATGTGGCTAGATGTGCTAAAATATCCATTTTATAATATGCATGAAATTTCTTTTGGGTCAAGCTAGGTTTCATTTGACAAATAATATTTTTTTTTGTAGGTGAGCGTAATTTTTCTGAAATAATTGATTTCTACTTGTACTCGATATCATATGTTTATCAGAATTATCTTTTAACTTAAATATAACAAAGAGGTTTGAAAAAATAGATTACAAGCTCTCTATGAATCATTTTGGACCAATTAAGAACTTTCATCACAAAAGAAGATTAGTTATATTTCTTTTGGCAGATTATGTATAAGATCCACCCCCTTAACATTAAATCCTGATTCCGTCCCTGCACCCAAGCCCATTGTTACTGAATTGTTACAACAATACATAAATAGTTACAAATACATAAAAAAATAATACATATCCCAATCACTACATAAACTACAATAATCCCAATTCCTCCAAACATTACTATTTACCTACTCACAAATCACTACACTTCCAACTCCCTCACTTTCCCCAAATCCAAACTCCAAATCATACTCACACAAATCAACCATCCTCACACCCCCCTCCTTGTCCGCATAACCACTCCTCCAAAGCACTAACACAATCAATCCACAACAAACAAATGCCAAACCACTCGAAAAAATCAAACCAACCCAAATAATAAGACAAGATTCCCTTTCCTCAAACCACACTATTACAATCCAACAATTCAATCGATAACCAAAAAAACCAACATAGCCAAAATGGATGCGGATCCTCTCCTCCCCGAATCCGAATCCTTGCCCGGAGTCGTCGACTACCTCAACCGGCCGGCCTTCCGCTCCTCCTCCGGCCGCTGGTCCTCCGCCCTCTTCATCATCGGTAATAACCAAAACATAAAATCAAGCTCAGTACCAACTGAATTCATCATCACTCAATCCATCAATTCTTTCTTTACATTCTTTAAAAGGAGTACAAACTGAATTCAGCATCCATCAATCCATCAATTCTTTCTTTGCATTCTTTAACAGGAGTACAAACTGAATTCATCATCAATCAATCCATCAATTCTTTCTTTACATTCTTTAACAAACAGGGGTGGAGATAACGGAGAGATTCGCGTACTACGGAGTCTCCTCCAACCTGATCATGTACCTGACCGGGCCGCTCCGCCAGTCCACGGCCGGCGCCGCCGCGGCCATCAACGCCTGGTCGGGGTTCGCTTCGTTGCTTCCGCTGTTGGGCGCGTTTGTTGCGGATTCGTGGCTGGGCAGATATCGCACCATTCTTATCGCCTCGTTTCTCTATCTTGTGGTTCGTATTTTTTGCTTTGGAGAAAAATTATCGGTTTTAATTGCAACTCTAAAATGAAATATATATATATATATATATATATATATATATATATATATATATATATATTGATGTTCTTCCTTTTCTCGTAATTTTCCAGAAAGAATGCTTGAAGTTGCCAGATTTTCTCATTTATTCATGTATAAATAAAAGAAATTGAAGTAATTAGTAGTTAAAAAATATTTTTGAAATAAACATTGAAAGAAGGGTTTTAAGAGATATTTTCCATGTTTTAGATATTTCTCATTTTATAGGGTTATACATGATATTTCAAGAATTTACATGCGTACACATGAAATTGCCTCTTCAAGATATTCACAAGTACAATTTCATTTTATACAATTTTATATGATTTTATACAATTCAGGCCTTGGTGATGCTCACGCTCTCATCGACCCTCCCATTTCTCCGTCCCCCAAATTGCACCGAAATAGAATCCCCAAATTGTTCCGTCTCTCTCTTCCAACTCCTCTTCTTCTATTTCTCTCTCTACTTAGTAGCGATCGCGCAAAGCGGGCACAAACCGTGCGTGCAAGCTTTCGGCGCCGACCAATTTGACCAAAACGACCCTGATGAAAAAGCTTCTAGAAGCTCCTTCTTCAATTGGTGGTATTTCGGTATGTGTGGTGGAAATGTATTTACGGTTTCTATCTTGAATTATATTCAAGATAATGTGGGGTGGGGTTTAGGGTTTGGGATTCCGTGCGTTGTCATGTTTTGCGCGCTTTTGATCTTTTTGAGCGGTACTAAGACGTATAGGTTTTATCCTATACAAAAAGAGAGTCCGTTTGCTCGAGTTGGGAAATCTATTTTGGAATTAATTAGAGGGCCTCACAAGAAAAATTTACTTGTCAAGTAAGTTTAGTTTTATATTTTTTTTTTCATTCTATTTTTGGATAATTTTGTTCAATTTTCAATTTAATAGAATAATTTACTCATCAAGTAAGTTTAATTTATTTTTTTTTCACTTTTTCCCTTCTATTTTAGGATAATTTTGCTCAATTTTCAATTTTAATAGAAAAATTTACTCATCAACTAAGTTCAAGTTTGTTTTATTTTCACTTTTTTCCTTTTATTTTTGTCTAATTTTGCTCAATTTTCATTTTAATAGAAAAATTTACTCATCAACTAAGTTCAATTTTGTTTTATTTTCACTTTTTTCCTTTTATTTTTGTCTAATTTTGCTCAATTTTCATTTTAATAGAAAAATTTACTCATCAACTAAGTTCAATTTTGTTTTATTTTCACTTTTTTCCTTTTATTTTTGGATAATTTTGCTCAATTTTCAATTTTAATAGAAAAATTTACTCCTCAACTAAGTTCAATTTTGTTTTATTTTCACTTTTTTCCTTTTATTTTTGGATAATTTTGCTCAACTTTCAATTTTAATAGGGAAGTTCAATCGGATGATTCTTTTCACGAACAAGAGATAACTAATTCCAACAATATAAACGAAGCGAAACAAATACTTAAACTATTTCCAATTTGGTCCACATTGTTAATTTACGCGGTCGTATTTTCACAATGGTCCACATTTTTCATAAAACAAGCTTCCACATTAGACCGACGAATCGGGCCCACATTCCAAGTCCCGCCCGCTTCTCTCACTAGCTTCATAGATATATCAGTCGTTTGTTTCATTCCAATTTATGATAAAATATTAATCCCGTTTTTTAGAAAAATTACGAAAAAGCCCTCGGGAATCTCCATGCTTCAAAGAATTGGTATTGGAATGGGGATTTCGTTGTTATCTATGATTATAGCGGCTTTGGTAGAAATGAAAAGGTTAAGTGTTGTGAGAGAGTATGATTTGGTCGATCGAGTTGATTTACCGGTACCGATGAGTCTTTGGTGGATCGTACCGCAATTTTTCTTGGTCGGTACGGCCGATGTATTTACGATGGTCGGTTTGCAAGAGTTTTTTTACGATCAGGTCCCTGATCAGTTGAGGAGTCTTGGGTTGGCGCTTTATTTGAGCATTTTTGGAATTGGGAGTTTTATTAGTAGCTTTCTTGTGGAGTTGATTGATAGTTATAGTTCTAAAAATGGATATAGTTGGTTTGCGGATAATTTGAATAGAGGGCATCTTGATTATTTCTATTGGGTTCTTGCCGTTTTGAGCGGTTTTGCACTTGTTTTGTATTGTTGGTTCGCGAGTGGTTATGTGTATAAGAAAAAGGAGAGTGGTGTGATGATTGGTTGATTTGAATGAATATGATTTGGGGTGGAAAATGAAGGATTTTGAAGTGTAATTATTTGGTGATTAGGTAAATAATAATGTTTGGATGAATTGGGATTTGTGTATTGTGTTGTAATTTATGTGGTAATTTTAATATGTGATATCATTATTTGTGTAGTTATAACTATTTATGTATCGTTGTAGCTACTTAGTAACAACAAAAGTTGATCTATTACAATTATCTAAGAGATTTATTGGCCTATTATAATTGTTTGGACTCATGGATATCTACAGAAAAAGTATTGAAGATAACAGGACTTCAATAACCAAAAAGTATGAAAAGGAATTGACAATGATAAGAAAATTGTTATTTTTGCAAATAGTAGTCCTTTTCTGTCTTTACGTCAAATGTTGACTAAAATTATACAATAAATATCCCGTGTAAATTCCCCCTCACAAGTAGTTTCTGTCTATTAATCATTAAGTGTATATCATGTTGCTAAATTATGATATATTTATTTTTTCTAATAAATATCTGGACCGACATCATGCATTGAATACATTAATGCACTAAAAGTTCTGAAACCTGTAAGTAATTAGAGGTTCTGTCAATTTTTAGAATGCAGACAACTATTTTTCTACTAAGAGAGATTAATATGTGCGTTACAAGTTCTATTAACTGCTTGATAAAACTTGATGCAAACTACTACTTTCAAGTTAACCTTGATTAGAAATTTTCTCAATTCAATAACAAACATTGATTAAACGTATATAGCAAACAAAGATTACAATACAGTTGTTTCTACAAATGATCTTATACTATTTTTATTGCGAAAATAACGATTTGGCACTTTATTTTTACTTTTTTGAGAAATTTTGGAGAGGGCTCTGAGTCCCCCATCCGAACACCAAACCATCTTTTATATATTTTTATAATGTTTTTTTTTACAACCTAATTTCCTAATTATCTATAGACATTTTCACATCTATAAGAAAATTAAGCTACAGCCATCTAAAATAAAAAGAAAAAAAATTCCAGCCCAAAAACAATTACGGCCTATCTGTAAATAAATTCAACCCCAATTCTATTATTTTGCAATAAGATGAATTGACCTCCCCAATGTGAGCGAGGTTTCAGGGCCTGATTGTAGGGCTTTATGCTGCCGGCCATACAGAGAAACCTCTCTCACCCAATGTATCCACGAGTGCAGATCCTCTGCAGCCAGCAGCCATCCATCATATTTGATGGATTGTGAGAGCCATTCATCACACTTGATGAATGGTAATGGATGGCCTGATCCTGGCTGCAGAGAATCTGCACTCTGTATCCACTGCCGTTCCTCTCTCTCTCTCTCTGAAACCATCTCTCTGGTGCTCTTCTAAGAACTGAAGTTCACCTTATATTTCTTCCATTAACTAAGACTCAGTTTTCTGTTTGATCGGAGAGAGCACGCCTACACCTCTCTCTCCACACTCAGAACACAAACAAAGCTGAGATTTGCGTGCATAACTGGCTTCCTCCTCGGCCAAAAAGTTTATCTAGCATCTCTGATGTGGAATACGGAAGACCAAGCGCTGGATGATTCGAGTTTCTGAACATGCACCACAATTTCCTCACATAATCATATTCTGCTATTAAACGGCTGCAAGATTCCGAATCTTTGCAACACATAAAGCACCGATTAGCAAAACGATTTGGCACTTTAAATTGTTTAAACACTATTTTCGAACTTTTGAAGTATGAAAGGCTAAAGATTCTCGACAAATCAGGCATCTGTCTCAAAAAACAATAATTTAGGCACACTTAATAGTAATTATTATACCACAAAAAAAAAGATAAACTATGCCACTAATATATATTACACGATAAAATTTGTCATCAAACCACCAAATAAAACTACTCAGAACCAACACCCCAAATTGAAACGTTACATACCTATTTTGTGTCACATATTAAAACCAACAATACACCTTTTCCTATAGACATAACTCTTTGCAAAGTACAAAAACAAAATAACTCCAAAAGCAGTGATTCCTGCAAGAAGCCAGTAGAAATAATCCAAATGAGCTCTGTTCAAATTGTCCGCGAACCAACTATCACCTCCCTTTTTAGTAATTCTATCAATAATAGTTATAAGAGCACTACTTAAAAGTCCTCCTATTCCATTTGTACTTGAAAAAAGAGCTATTCCTAGACTCCTCATACCGTCCGGCATTTGATCATAAAAAAACTCCATCAGACCAATCATGGTAAAAACATTTGAAATACCAAAAAGTACATATACAGGAACCATCCACCAGAGACTCATTGGAATAGGAATTTCGGGTTCATCTACTAATCCATACTCATTGGAATAGGATTATGCTTGTAGACCATATTGGAAATAATCGCAGTAGACCTCTTGCTTCTTCTACCAGGATAAAATTATAAGAAGTTCCCTTCATCTTGTTTGATTGCCTAACCGGTGTTTATGGTTATATTAGAAAAATAATAATATAAAAAGGTATCACCTATGACTACCATAATTTGGTTTAAAGAACACA
Organism: Juncus effusus; assembly: GCA_027726005.1. Classification (NCBI taxonomy): domain Eukaryota; kingdom Viridiplantae; phylum Streptophyta; class Magnoliopsida; order Poales; family Juncaceae; genus Juncus; species Juncus effusus. The sequence continues at coordinate 1,150,979 of CM050899.1, forward strand.
CCACTACAAAGAACTTGCTTTTTTTAAGATAAAGTACAAACCTCGAGTTTTCCTTGGCTAAAGCCACAAATGATCTCCAAACCCCAATGAACGGGCTCTCTTCTTCCACAACATAATACCGATAAACCCTATTGCCAAGCAAGAACACAACAAATGCGAGAATCATAATCATACAAGGAATCCCAAATCCAAGGCTCCAACCAACATTATCTTGAACATAACTCATGGTTAAATTAGCAACCAAAATCCTCCACAAAGCCCAAAAACCAACCAATTAAAGTAAGAACTCTTTGAGTCACGCTCTTGAGGATCATTCTGGTCGAATTGGTCCGCCCCAAAAGCTTGGGAACATGGATTATGACCGCCTTGCGCGAGGGCCATTATGTAAAGAGAGATGTAAAAAAAGACCATTCGTAGAGGTTGAGTACTTGATGTCTGTTTGTCTGAAGACAATGATGACTGAAGAATAGCTGAGACAGTTAGCATTCCTAAACCCAGTATATAAAGTATCGAAGAGAGGAGAATCGTACGGTACCGACCAAGCCAAGAATCGGCAAAGAATGCCCCGAGCAAGGGGAGCATCGATGCAATACCTGCCCATATATCAACTGCTGCAGCTGCTGTTGCAGTTGGTTGACCAAGCGGACCAGTCAAGTAGTTTATCAGGTTAGATGAAATCCCATCGAACACAAATCTCTCCATTATCACCACCCCTGAATTAAATTGGATTACTAAGTAGGTGTTTGAATTGCCAGAAGTCTAGTACATGGCAACAATAATTTTGTTTATAATAATAATAATAATAATAATAATAATAATAATAATAATAAATAATGATAGTGACAGTGATAGTGACAGTAGTAATAATAATAATAATAATAAGCTTGTCTACAGTACTCCACATTGAAAATATTAGTTCTGATGAACGGTCCAGATTAGCTTGAAAGTGGAGTATTGTAGAAGTTTTTTCTATATAAAATAAATTATAAAAGGGTAAAATCGTAATTTAGTGTCTAATTATTTTCCTTTCTTTTTTTCTAATTCACTCGTGACTTTTCATCTCCAGTACTTGAAACCATAAAAGAAACTAAACGGATAAATAAAGAAAGAAAATATTTGGAATTGATTTGTTTCTTCTTTTACTGTCTACATAATTGATTGTTATTCTAGAAGATTGTATTTATCTATAACAAAAAATAAAATATTTGGCATGGATTTGTTTCTTCTTTTTTAAGCATGACAATAATTAATATAGTATGATACAACATTATATTATATTATATTATATTATATTATATTATATTGTATTGTATTGTATTGTATTGTACTAAATTATACTATATTATACTATGTTATATTATACTACACTATACTATATTATATTATACTATATCGCACTATACTATACTACATCATACTATATTATATCACATTATATTTTATTATATTATACCATATTTTACTATATTATACTATACTATACTATACTATATTACATTATACAATATTATATCATATTATACTATATTTCATTATACTATATTATATCATACTATATTATATTACATAATACTAAATTATATTACATAGTACTATATTATACTATCATATTTTACTATATTACATTATACTATATTGTACTATATTATAGGGTAAATTTCACCGTAGGTCACTCAACTTTCAAAAAATAATCAAATAAGTCACTCAACTTTCAATTGTCCCCTACAAGTCACTCAACTTTAAAAAAAATATCAAATAAGTCACTGAACTTTTAATTGTCCACTATAGGTCACTCAACTTTCAAAAATAACCAAAATAGGTCACCCAATTAGTTGAAAAATACAAATAAGTCATCCGATATGAGTGACCTATTTGATAATTTTTGAAAGTTGAATGACCTATTTGAACATTTTTTTGAAGTTGAGTGACCTATATGGGATAATTGAAAGTTGAGTGACTTATTTGGTCATTTTTGAAAGTTGAGTGACCTATAGGGGACAATTGAAAGTTGAGTGATCTATTTGGTCATTTTTAAAAGTTGAGTGACCTGGGGTGAAATTTACCCTATATTATATTACATTATACTATATTATATCATACTATACTATATTTCATTATACTATATTATATCATACTATATTATATTACATAGTAATAAATTATACTATATTATATTACTTTATATTTATACTATATTAAATTATTTTACAATATACTATATTATATTATAGTACATTATACTATATTGTACCATACTATACATATTGCTATCGTACATTAGATTATATCACACTATACTATATTACATTATACTATATTACATCATACTATAATATATTACACTATATTGTATTATAATATATTATATTATATTACATTACACTATATTTAATCATACTTTATTATATTAAACTATATTATATTACATTGTACTATATTATATTGTACTACATTATACTAGTTTATATTACTACATCATACTATATTATATTACATTATACCATGTTATATCATACTATATTTTAATATATTATATTATACTATATTATATTACATTATACAATATTAGTATATTACACTATATTATTTACATTATACTACATTATATCATATTATACTATTTTACATTATACTATATTATATCGTACTATATCATATTATATTATACTATATTTTTTCTTACTATATTATATTTATATTATATTATATTTATATTATATTTATATTATATTATATTATATTATATTATATTATATCATACTATATTATATTATTTTATACTATTTTATATTATATTACATTATACTATATTGCACTATACTATAAACATGATACTACAATATATTATATTATACTATATTATATCATACCATATTACATTATACTTTATAATATTACATCACATTACACTATATTACATTACATTACATTTTACACTATATTAATTGCATAATACTATATTATATCTTATTATACTATATAACATTATACTATATTATATTATATTATACTTTATTATATCATACTAAATTATATTGCATTATACTTTATTATACTATACTATACTAACTTATATCATATTAAATTATATTATATTATATTACATCATACTATATTATAGAATATAATATCAAATATGTATCATACACCGGAGCTTGACTGAAATTTCTGGGGGTCCATAAAATTTCTCCCTATAGATTAATACTACATAAGATATTTGGGGGGCCAAATACATAGAAATACATATATTTCGAATTTTTTTTCACTAAATCAGGAAGACAGGTTATTTTTTGATTTGGATTGGAGAGAGAATATAATGGAGGTCTTCTTTCATTGATTGAAATGGAATCCAGAATAAAATGAAAATAAATTTAAGATTGAATCTATGTAATTAATACCACATATACCGAAAATACCCTCCTCATTTTAACGGTCTTGATTAAATCTATCATTAAGTTAAAAAAAGAAGTGGAGTACCATAGACATGCTCATAATAATAATAATAATAATAATAATAATAATAGAGAGCATATATTCTGCCCTCCTCATTTTCCAAAAAATGTCATATATATATCATCATGACATCATAGGGAATGCAAATAACAAAAAATATAATATCATAAGGGATGTAAATACAAAAATCAATATATCATAAGAGCTGTAAAGAATAATAAAAATAATGATAATGGTGCAAGAAAGTAATATAGTAATGTAATGATGATGTATATGACGTTTTTGTGGGTAAATATGGGGCAAATTATAGTTTTCCATAATAATAATAGGGATAGCGATATTGATAGTGATAGGTAATAATAATAATAATAATAATAATAATAATAATAATAATAATAATAATAATAATAATAATAATAATAATAGTAGTAGTTTCAATTGTTTGATTGAGCATTCTAAGTGGCGCAAGTTATAAAATTACTATATATATACAAAAAACAAATTAACATAATGTTACTACTTATTCTAAGCATCCACCAAGAACGATATAAGAAGCATTAATGGAGCCC
>CM050899.1:1162500-1285000 GCA_027726005.1 Juncus effusus
GGATCATACATAACATAATAAAGAGCTGACAGACAATTGTACCAATTAGGGGGATTCAATGTACCCTTGAATATTTACTAGGTTTTTAGTAATTTTTTTCTTTGTTGAAAATTCTACTGGTAAAAAAAGAGGAAATTTAAATATATCATGGTGCTAAATTTCCAATTTTTTAATCAGGAGATCTTGCATTGGGTGAAACTTTGCCTCAAAAAAACTCAATTTCTTTCACGAAGATGTGATTTTATTATGTTATTATGATCATTTAATTTACACTTTACCTAAATTAGTTAAAAAGAAACTGAAATTATTTTTATCTAATTTTTTATTTATTTAAATATTTATCTAAAATTTGTCTTCAGAATACCAAATAAAATTACTCAGAACGAATTAACACCTCAAATTGACACAATACATATCTAATTGGTGTGGTGTGGTATGTCAAAAGATAAAACACACCTTTACCTATAGACATAACTCTTTGCAAAATACAAAAATAAAATAAATTCAAAAGCAGTGACTCCTGCAAGAAGCCAGTAGAAATAATCCAAATGAGCTCGGTTCAAATTGTCCGAAAACCAACTATCACCTTCCTTTTTTGTAATTCCGTCAATAGTAGTTACAAGAATACTACTTAAAATGCCTCCTACTCCAGTTATACTGGAAAAGAGAGCGATTCCTAGACTCCTCATATCGTCCGGCATCTGATCATAAAAGAACTCCATTAGGCCAATCATAGTAAAAACATCTGAAACACCAAAAAGTACATATTGTGGTACCATCCACCAAAGACTCATTGGAATAGGAGTTTCGGGTTGATCTACTAATCCATACTCACTAACAATTTTTAGTCTCTTAATCTCGACCAAGGCAGCCAACACCATTGAAAGAAGAGAGACAATCATGCCCGTGCCTATCCTTTGCAGTGTTGTGATACGTGAACCAGTCAATTTTCTCAATGTTGGCATGAAGATTTTGTCATATATAGGAATAGCTAATACCACAGTTATGTTGATAAAGGCTTGCAGAGCGGCTGGAGGGACTTGGAAGCTTGAAAATATATGTCGATCCATCGTGCTACCTTGTTTCACAAGAAGTGTTCGCGGTTGTGTGTAGAGAATCCCATATATTATGCATGTAGACCATATTGGAAATAGTCGCAGTAAACCTCTTGCTTCTTCTACGAGGACTGAGTCAGAAGAGGCTTCCATCATCTTGTTTGATTGCCTAAATGTGATATGTTTGAAAAATAAGTCAATTAAGTGTTGAAGAACATCAACATTTAAAGCTTGTTTTTTTTAAGTAAATACAAAACCTTGAGTTTTCCTTAGCTAAAGCGACAAATGATCTCCAAACCCGAATAAACGGGATATTTTCTTCCACAACATAATATCGATAAATCCTAGTCCCAAACAAGAACACAACAAATGCGAAAATCATAACCACACAAGGGATTCCAAACCCGATGCCCCAACCAATGTAATCTTGTACATAACTCATGGTCACAATAGCAACTGTCATCCCTCCGTTGAGCCCAAAAACCAACCAACTAAAATAAGAGCTCTTTGAGTCACCTTCTTGTGGATCATTTTGGTCGAATTGGTCCGCCCCAAAAGCTTGGGAACATGGTTTAATACCGCTTTGTGCGAGAGCTATTATGTAGAGAGAGATGTAGAAAAAGGCCATTTGGAGCGGTGGAGTACTTGAGGAGGTTTGTTTGCTTGAAGAGAGTGAGGATTGGTAAAAAGCTGAGGTGGTTAGCATGCCTAAACCCTGTGAAGAAAAATCGAAGAGATTTGATTGACAGTTGAATGACATACTTAAAACACAAATCGCTTGCATAGCAACAAATATTTCGAACAAATTGTGTAAGCAGTAGACTATTCTAAATAGGATCATCTACCTACATTGGAGAAATCCCTCACAATTGCTTCCTTGTATCAATAACACATATTAAATGAGATCTTGTTTAATTATCATTTATTCCGTTTAACAGGTGTTCCGTTTTAACGCCTTGTCATAGACACAAGAGACAATATACACATGTTGCTCTATCAATACTCTCTCTTTCTTAATTAGAACAATTGGTGAATACTACCAAACATTAATGAAAACAACCTTCCCACCTCCCTAAACCCTAAACCTCTGATTTAAATCTACATTGTATATATGAAGAGCAAGGGCAGATCCGTACCAGGATATAAAGTATCGAGGAGAGGAAAATGGTACAATACCGACCAAGCCAAGAATCGGCAATAAATGCCCCGAGCAAGGGGAGCATCGAAGCGACGCCTATCCACATGTTAACTGCTGCAACTGCTGTTACAGTCTGTTCACCAAGCGGTTTAGTCAAGTAGTTTATCAGGTTAGATGAAACTGCGTCAAACACAAATCTCTCTGCTACCGCCACAACTGCATTAAATGGGATTATAATCTCATTTTGAGTCCAAGTACGTGTTTGAGAATTACCTAGGACTAACATAACAACAACTCTATGCAAATACTTCAAAAATATCGAATACCTATTGGATATTGTTCAAATTAGCAACACTAACTTAGTTCAATTCAAAATAAAAAATTTTCTAAAGCCATGTTTTAAATAACTTGTCTTTAGATCTTGTTATGAAGATATCTAGGCGAAAGAATATACTTGGAATATTTTGATTCTAGAATAATCTATAAAATTATCTTGTGTCTAGAATTTTCCATCCTCCTAGTACAAATAGGTGGCATTTTGTATCAAGCCACAAATCAAGAATTTCTCTCTCAAATAAAGAGTGTAGTGAGTAGTAGTTTAGTTAGAGGTCTAATAATATAGAAGTAGGGTTGTAATCTTGGAGGTTTAGTAATTGAGTAGTAAAAGTATATTGTGATATTATTGAGTGATTAGTCAAGAAATTCAAATTTAGTCTCTCTACTCTGCAAATATCGATGCTCATAGTGTATTGGTCCAATACGTAAGCTATTCTATGTGGCGTATCCTAATATTTTATTTCAACATAATAACAAATATTTCACATGGACTTCTAGAATATGCGTTTTAGATATCTTTAACGTAAGAATATATATATATATATATATATATATATAATTGAAAAGTTAAAATCAATAAAATTAGATTAACATCAAAATACATATTTAAAAATAACAAACATTTTGGTTTCAGCAAGATATTCTCTAAGAACATTTTTTATATAAAATACACATTTTTATCCTGTGCAACATAGGTAATAATTAGTTTCATCAACAATAATAATAATAATAATAATAATAATAATAATAATAATAATAATAATAATAATAATAATAATAATAATTTTCTTTTTTTTGATTAAATTACGGCGTTCTCTAGGAAACGCACGTAAGCCCCATTGAATAAAATGTAATTACAAGGTACAACTATTCTTTTGATGGAGTAGGACTAAAGAAAAGAAAAATAAGAGACTGTACAAACGAATAAAAGAATAAATGACCCTTACAAGACCGAATTAAATATTAAAAAAGGAATAAAAATGGAAGGGTGCCTCGTAGGTGTATTTTGAAATTGTTGATTGAGCATTATAAAATTATAAGTGGGGCATGTCGACATTACTAGATGAATTAGATGAACTGAAAACAAATCAATTTAATGTTATCATATTCAACAATGATAAAAAAGGTTTGAAGACATTAGTGGAACCCCAATATTCTCAAGAAACCAAAAGCCATGAAAATTTGAAAATAGAGGAATTGGAATTGTTAAAGGAATGATCGAGGAAATATATGGTTGAGATTGAAAGATCGGTTTCAATTTGCATCAAGAAAACAAAGATTGTGTACCAATGATGTAAAGTGTTGCGGGCCATCGACCAGTACTGAGCCGGTCAGCCGGTCGGCCAGAGAAGTCTACGAATCCGGGCATCTGAGGAAGGAGGGGAGTGGTACCGGTATCCATTTAGCTCTGAACCGGTAAAGAGTTGAAAGTAGAGAGTTAGAGTGTCTTGAACAAGTGAGAGATTAATTATGCTCGTGTTATATAATCGATCATGTGTGTTTTTTTCTTTCTGGACCAAGTTAAAAAATGGCAATAGTTGGTACACACGTGTAAGTTTTTTCTGGATTAAAATGAAATACCAGACTATTTCCTATGTGACCATGTCATAATTTCACTATCCTATACTTATCTAAGAACACTTAACATGTATGATCAAATGTCATTTTACAATTACATTAGCTCTGGCCATTGGCCTCATGAATCATGATACAATTGATTAAGTAAAAAACACAATAAACCAAAAGTTAAGGATTCGAGTCTCATTGGAATTAAAATAGAAGTAGACAAATAACCCTCTCTATTTAATAAAAAAATTACATTAGCTCTCGGAGTGGCAGTTATTATTTTATCAAAAGTCCATATTTAATACAATATTGTTGTATATTAACTCATTTATCATAGAAATTCCAAACTGCCTCATATATGGCCAAACAGTCCCAAAAATGTTTCTTTTCATTGCACCATTATTAGTGGTTCCTAGAGAATGAATTGCCATAACACAAAATCCCGTCCCACCAAATGCACCATTATTAGTTGTTCCTGGTGAATGAATTGCTATAACACAAGGGAGGGTCCCAACCAACCTTAAGTAGTAATTAATTACAATATTACTAACCTGTTTTATTTTGTCTTCCCATATATATCCTAATAAACTCAAGCTTTGCCTCAAAAAAAAAAAAAATCCTCATAAAATCTTAGGGTTAGATTATTTCAAATAAAAAAAATCTTAGGGTTATGAATTTAATCCATCAAAATTGTGGGTAAAAATTTGGGTGTATGCTTAAATCATTGTAAACTAAAAACACGAGATATTGTTTGGCTTATTCAGGTTTTATAAACCATATCGAGCTGAACTGTTAAAATCAAATAACCCAAAACTTTAAACTAAAACCGAAACAAATTGACTGAACAATTGAACCTGTGATTAAGCCGCAAGGCTTTGTTTGGTTGCCAAATAAAGCGAACCAAACGAACACATATAACTTTATTTTTTTTTATTGAATAGGAATGGCTCTTTTTGTCGAACACATATGACTTTGAAGTGTACTCTTGTTCATCTTGAGGTATTATTCTTGTTCATCGTTGTATAGAAGTGCATCGTTGAAGATAAATTGTCTTGTCAGAGATAGATGCTACAGAGAATCATCCAAGATGGATCGTCGGATACGGACAGAAGATAGACAGAGAAGATCGCTAGGATAAATATCAGTGATATATATCATTATCGGATAGGGATCGATAGAGACAGAAGATCGCTAGGATAAAGAAATCAACTCATATTAGTTTTCAAGAAATCTCCCTATATTAAATGAGTCATATGACTACTACAAAGAGCGATGTAAATATCATCAGAGAAGAACAAGCAGATGCTTTCAAAGTGGCAAATAAAATCAAAGAAGAATTCGACCTCTGAAAGAGAGATTTTTAGCTTTCTCTTTTTCTTTTTCCTTACCTTTTATTATTTCGGTATTTTTCTCTCTTATTTTATCTCCCATAAAGAGATTAGGGAATTCCCTCCTAATTAATGTAATATATTGAAAGTAGGACTTGAGCCTACTCCTTTTAATAAAAAAAAGTGTCATATTATCATATTGTGTATCATATCGATTCAACATAATTACTCAAGAAGTTATATAAATATTAAAGCACTCTAGTTATGTAAATAGTTTAAACATCTATTGAGTGTAATATTTTTTTTTTGAATACTTATTGTGCATGCTCGGCAACACTAGAATAGGAAGGAATAGTGAAATAACTACTCTATTCCGAGTTATTACAGCCGAACAGTGTAAGAATAAGTTGGATAAAAGCTATAGAATAATGAAATTTTTTATTCTATGGTTGAGATAGAATTGACTATTCCATAAATTAAACCCAAGAATTAAGATAAAAATGTTCTTATCTATTCTAACTATGTCCAGGGGCGGATACAGGATGTAATATTAGGGGGCCCGGAGTGAGAGACTACATAATAGCAAACTTAATTCTCTTTTTAGCATATCATAATTTTTGGGAAAAAATTATCTAAATTATTAATTATTTTCCATAATCTTCCTACAAAAATTGAAGAAATTTGATTAAAAAGAAGATTCAATATTCACATTTTATAACAAAATATAAATAACTTCTATCTTACTTTAGTGTTTAACCGTAATTCAGATTATGCATTGATGAATTATTTTGATATAAATAAAGATATCAAGTTTATGACTAGTCTCCTACAAGTATAACTCTCCACGGTAAAATAAAAATAGATTCTCTATACCTTTAAAACTGTGAAATCATTTAAAACCACTAGCTTATATAAGCTTTACTTGTATAGTTTCTGTTATTATGGTTTGAAACCATAAAAAATCCGCTCATATTTCCTACACTCCACGTTCGGTTGAAAGGATGGCTTTCTCAACCTACTTTATGTCTTTGATTAACTTTTCAATTTTACCCATATACCCATACATTCTCAATTTTTGTACAACCAAACAACTCCTATAATACAAGAGGGACCAAATATTATTTTTAAAGGACTAAAGCATAAATTTTAAAGGACATGTATTGAAATTCAGATTTATAAGGGGGGCCATGGCCCCCTTAACCCACCATTTAGATTTGCCCCTCACTATGTCCTACGTGACATGACTGCTCCCTCTTTTCTTTCTTAAAAAAAACTATTCTATCTTTCTTCTATCTTCTACGCATGAGCACAAAACGCCATAACCGCCTCCAGTGAAATAATTCATTGAACAACTATACACAAATAAATTATTTTTTTTCTCTTTAACAAGATATGTATCAACTATATTTCTCGTTATTCACTTCTCTGGCCATAATATGTTGCTTGCTCATTTTTTTTTTGCTTCGATCGACTATTAAAAATGTGTTGGGATTCTTGGAAATATATGCAACGTCATAACAATAATTGAAGAGCGTTTAGGAATTATTTAAATAAATACTTATTTAAGTTGTGCTTCAATTTATCATCTACTATTGTACTTTTATTAAATATTTATTTTATTATGATGCTATTTTTTTTAATTAATTTATGTCATTTTTATCTTCTTACAATTTGAGTAAATTTTTCATTTAATATGATTCGTATAAATTCAAATTATGGAACAAGAGTATTTTAGTCATAAACTCTTTTCAATATGTTTAAATCAAATTCTTCATATAACTAACTTGCCAAACTTATATAGAATAAAGTGGATTAGTCGTCTATTCTCAATTCCGTTATTCTTCTATTCTGTCTGTGTTGCCGAAAGGGCTCGTTGAGTGTAATATTTGTTCAATGGCCTATGATATAGATATATGTTAATGTCATCAGTACAACGGCACCCATCTTTTTCCACTCATAGTACAGCCACAAAGTCAAATATGATGTTGTCTTGTTAAGTTGAAAAGAGTCCGCATATATACCACCCGCATCACAGACTCACTTAGAAGGCTCCACGTCGTCCAAAAAAGCATGCGCGCTATGCGTCACCAAAAAAAAATCACCCGCGCGCGCAGTGAAACACGTTAATTTGTTGTTGATCCTGTGACACATCACAACATGCGAGCAATACAAAATATATGTGAGCAATAGAAAAGACATATTTGCAATGCTGAAGTTATATTAGCAATACATAGAGGCATACAACAATACAAAAAGACATTTCATCTATACAAAAAATATATCAACTATACAAAAAGACAGAGAAAATTAAAATACAAAAATGAATGTGACAAATACTAAAAGACATATCATTAATACAGAATAAAAAGACATATCAGTAATACAAAAGGTATATCCTTAATAAAGAACATAAGATATATCACCAATACATACGGTATATCAACAATACAAAAGACATATCAACCAAATATAAAAAGGCATATTATTAGGTGCAAAAGGCATATTAGCAACACCAAAAGATTTACAGAGAAAGATGGAGTTTGGGAATAAATGATTATTGAATTTGAAGAAATGATAATAATTTGGGTCGCGTGTTTGACGGATCGCGTGGTTAAATTAAACTTGCGTGTTTGAAAGGCTTAACATAGGCCGTCATTGTTTGAGTGCGCCGTCCTATTTAATTGGGTTGTTTTAATTGTTAGCCTGTCGTGATGCTTATGTGGTATATAAGTAGGTGATGCGGATAATTTCTCAATTGAAAATAGGCTATCTGTTAAAACAAATTGTAATAAAATGGAATATTCAGATAAACATAAAGAATAAAATATATTTATACTATTATACATAAAATATACTTTAAAAATAGAAAATAAGTTTATAAAATGAAACGTTTTACCCGGATCGCGTAAACATTGTCCTAAGACGTTATTCCTTCCATCGTGCAAACATTTGCGGAATGCCCGAAGACAATCCAAGATATCATTCTTTAGGGCATAATCATGAGAATAACTGACGGGCCAAGAAATCTCTTGCCTGATTTAGAATTACAATAAAGAAAATAATCTAACCTAAATGCAATAGAATATACAGTAGTAAATATCCTGCCACAACTCTTTCCATTCTCACAAGCATTTCCTAATTTATCTTTACTTAGGGTCCAAATATTGGACATCCATATTAATTATATTCATAACACCCCCCTTGGATGTCCATATTTCATACGCATTAGAAGCCGCCTCATTAAAAACCTTGCCAGAAAATCTAGTAGGACAAAACCTTGGCTAAGGATAAAAGAGTACATCGCGTATTATCATTATTTCTCATTATTTCATATATTAAATATGCCTCGTTAAAACCTTACTAGGTAAAATCTTATGGGCAAAAATCCTAGTGAAGGAAAAAGAGTGCATTATCATTCTATATATTACGCACAAAAGCTGTCTCGTTAAAAACCTTGCTAGGACAACCCATTGGGACAAAAACCATAGACAAGGGAAAAACAGTACAGTGCGTATTATTTCTCCCCCTCATATATGCAACTATATGTGAGATGACAAATTTCAATCTCTGTAATATATGCTTAAGAAGAGATCTGCTGGATCATTATTTGAGGAGATTCGTTAAATATTCATTTCACAATCATCATGCTCATGCATGCATGAAAATAACTCACCATCCTTTATTTCAATTGTTAATACATCAAACAAGTTATCTTGATGATCTTAATGGATGCGATTTCTCCACATTATATCATTATAATAGATGGATTATGAAACAATGACTCCTTCATGGAAATATTCAATTTATAATTCAAGATAATATTTTATACCTTAAAGAATTTAATCTTATATTCTTTTGAATAATATGGTAGCTTTTGAAGTTCTTCGAGTACCATAAGATTTTAAATCATCAGTATATATATCAACATTCAAAAGGTAAATATATATTTTCCTAAACGTAATTTTGATCAATTACATAACATTCATTCAACAAATATTTGTTATAGCAATTTTATCACATATCTCAATATTGTATTAATTAGTACAAAGATCTTTGTAATTTAATAGATTAAATCTCTCGAGAGTTTGAAATGCTTCAGGCATTCTAAATCCTTCAAGGATTTTCAATAATATATTGCAATCAAATGAGATATGAATAATTTGCTACTACGTTAATAAGTCCACCAGGGACTGACAAAATTTGAAATATAATTGCATATCACAATTCAATTTTCTCATTACATATTCTTAAAACACCCTCTTATAAGTTATACCCGCTTATAGGTTACAGTTATACAACGCCAGGTGTTTAGACTGCATGTCCACAATCTTATATTTCACTAGTGAAAATAATGATACTTTAATCACATCTTTCGATTTGGCCAATACTTTATCTGTCGACATTATACAAATAATTTTAATTCTAAATCCTCATTTTCATTTATTATATTAATTGCAATTGCATAAATAAATTTTGATTAATCGTAATTTTATTTAGGTTCCATATTTATTCTAGTAGAGATATAATTTGTTGAGATCTCATTATTTTCAATATTTTCAATATTGTTAGCTACCTAAACCTCTTCTGGGCAATTTCCTCGTCATTGTCTTCTACTCGTTTATCATCAATATTCTTTTCAGAAGAATTTATTGATTTAGAGGTATTGATAACTTCAAGCCAACTTTCTTATCATGCTCTTTCTTCTTTCTTGGATCTTTATCGTTGGAACCGATTGGTCAACCATACTTCTGGCATATATCAAACATAGAATTATCCAAGGATATTTTAATGAGAACTTAATGCTGGAATATATGATATGATAATCATTTTTGCATCAATATAAATAATATAATTGCATGGTGTTTCATATTAATAAATGTATGAACTTCTAGTTCATATTAACTTGTTAGAGGATCTAAGTGAAAGATATTAATGATGCATTCCATATAAGTTATATATATTTTCCAGCTCTTGTTTCTCTCCCCCTAATGTTATCATTAATTATTAATCAAGTTCTTCAGGACTTTCATTGTCTATTATTTCTTGAACATATTCATTAATATTTGACTTGTTTCACAACAATCACTATGGTATTCATTTAATTCTTTCTTCTGGAATTTTGTCTATAAACATCTAACACACTTCACGTGTATTTTTGGATGATCCTCCAGGGGTATCCATCCGAATTAAAATGTTGTTAAATTACTTTTATGAAAGAACAAATATATTTGATAATAGATTTTCTATATTTTACAAATGAGTTACATCTTAATAGTTCATATATATAAGATCAAGTATCAAAATTAGATAATGATCGAAAATTTGTCACATCAAATTTATATCAATAAATCATGTAGTAAATAAGTTTAATGTTATGAAATTCAAGATATCAAATTATGAAGGGCAATTTAACTTAACATATATGTTCGACTTTTATTTGTGACCCATCTTTGTGCATTATGGTTGAGCTACCGGTACAAATAATGCACATCCAAAAATTCTTAAATAATATTTACTTGGCTGCAGGCCAGTCACAAATTATAATAGGGAGTGCTTATGCTAAAATGTTGGCTTTACTCATATTAGTGTTGCAGCATGTATCATTTCATGGCCTTAATCAGGAGACAAGCTTTGATTTTATTATTAGAGGCCAACTATTAATTATAATCATTTAACAACATTTGTTAGATCATTCTCAGTGCGTGTGTGGGCCAATGCTCAATTATAATCTCGATCAACGTACAATTATCATTGAATATTTGGGATGTGACCTACTTGGTCATCATCAAGACAAGTTGTCTTAATTGTACTATCCAAAAATTATTATTTTAAATTGAAATAGTTGAGCAAGCAATCTCGCAAATACAATATTTCGAGATGATAGTAAACATTCATGTGACAATCTAATAGATACATCTATTAATACGATAAAATATCTAGATGGTCCACATGAAAGAGATCCACACATATTTCGATGGATACGCTCAAGGAAATTGGGTGATTCATTCCCAACCCTGATTTGTGATGTCTAACAATTAATTTTCCTTGAAAACATGCAGCACATGAAATTCATTTGATAAAAGAATCTTCTGGTTCTTTAATTGATGCACATTTGAATTTTCTATAATTATTTGTATCATTAGTGCTCCGATATTATAAATCATGAAATTTCTATTCAAATTAGTGAACTCCTGATTCATAAAATACTTTTCAAATGAACTTCTAGTTCATGTTTAATGATAAAGTTGCTTTTTAAATTAATGAACTTATAGTTCAATGTCAAAATCATAAAATTGTTCTTCTAATTAGTGAACTTCAACTTCATTGTAGTATATGCATTTACTTATGTAGATCATATTTCTTTTATAAGGATGCATAATATATCTATTCATTATTATCTGGTGTATCTATGAATTAGCAAATATATATTCTAATAGGTAATGAAAAACAATATCTATTACAAATTTTATTTCTTAAAATAAAATAATGACTCTTCTGGAGTTCTCAATCATGTTTAGTTGCTCTATATACTGTGCATACATATATTATGTAAAGTAATAAATATAGTATGTGGTAAAAAAAAAAAAAATCTGTCACTTCAAAGTAAGTCATGTTTAAGGCTTTATTGAAGTGACTTTCATTATAAACATAATTGTCCTTCCTTTATCCTTTTGTTTTCTTAAAGAAATATGATTAAATTCAACGAGATATTTTGATATACAACAGGTACACACAATCAATACCGAGCATTTTAATTTTACTCTTGGTTTACTCATTTGCGCGGTTCTCTTGTTATGACTTCTGACCATCTCCTCGTCCAATTTTACAACTACTGTTACTACAATGAATTCCATATGTGGCATCATTCAATTCAGGGAATTGGGAGGAATTAGTTGAACGAGATTCATAAAAATTCACTATTTTGCTTAGATAAAAAAAGAAAAAAAAGAATGCTAATTCAAAATATTTTTTAATTCTTGCCTCTTTATATCTCTGCTACTACAGGAGCAAACGATTAAAAGTAAATAATATTTTGTCTACGGATTATCCTTCACTTTTTTCTCATAAAATTTAAATTTTCAAATTCACATATTTACTAACTTATAATCGCACAACTCCGGGTGCGTTTATTAAAAATAGCATTGCAACTTTATCTCTCTTTATTAATAATATTGAAACTTCAGGTTATCAATAAAACAATGCTGCAACTCCAGGTTCATCAATAAAAATCAGGTTGCAACTACATGTGCATTAATGAATAAAAGTGAATGTGCATAAAATAAATGTACAAAAAAATAAATGTGCATAAAAATAAATTTACTTAAAAATAAATGTGCTTAAAATAAATATGATAAATTTTGCAGCTTCTGGTGCATAAATATAATTGCAACTTCTGGTACATAAATAAAAATGAACATGTTATAAACTTAAATATAATAAGCGCAAAAATTAAAGAAAGAAATTGGAAGAGTGAAAGTTCTCATTCATTTATTATTATTCTCATATAATACAAATTAGTAGAAAAACTCCAGATTTTTCAAATATATATCTTTCCCAAAATATTTTTCGGATATTCAATAATCACTCACCGTCTCCATATGATATATGTTCCAGCATATATCTTGCTAATTTGAATTTCTTAAAGACCTAGGGAAAAATTACATAATATTTATAATTATATTTTGTCCCCTTTTGTACATTGCTATTAGCTCTTCCGGAGCCTTCAATGAAATTAGAGCTACCAGAAATGGTACTTCTGCGTTATTCATTGTCAGGTGAGAGGAATAGTTTCAGTTTTAGGAATGGTATGCATAATACCACAATCAGTGAGGCACACATCTTCTTCATTAATATCGTGGCCAATTCAAACTTTATATTCATGTTCATAGTCTCAATATAACTTCAGGTTGATTTATAACTTCAAGTTGTTTATATTGTTCAACTTCAGGTTAATTCTTAATTTTTTTAACTTCAGGTTGATTTGTAATTCATTAACTTCGGGTTGATTAATAATTTCTCAATTTCTAGTCTCATAATAATCTTGCAACTTCAGGTTGATTTGTAAGTTTCAACTTCGGGCTGAATATTTAATTTCATGTCAATTTATAATATTTTAACTTCTGGTTGATTAGTAATTTCTCAACATCTGTTTGAGTGATAATTTTGCAACTTCAGGTTATGTCATATAATCTTACAGTTGCAACTTCTGGTGCATCAAAATAAATAAATATAAAACAATTGCAAAATCATGAAATAAAATAAACCAAAATAAATAATAGAGAATAAATTAAAAATAAAAAAATATTTCTTTTCTCTTTATATCAAATTTCGCTTTATCTTTGTCCGTGTTAGTGCATCTTTAGATTTACATAATGATATCATTATCGGAAGTAAATATACATCTGTAGACGTATCGAGAGCGATTCGTGCTGATAACGTGTTATAAAATAAAGAACAAGAACAATATAAAAAGAGAGTTGGAGGAGACAAAATGTTTATTCAATTGTGGGATCCATAATATAATAGTTACTGCCCCCTTTATATAGTTGAGGTGAGTGGTGGCCAAGAAATCTCTTGTCTGATTTAGAATTACAATAAAGAAAATAATCTAACATAAATACAATAGAATATACAGCAGTAAATATCCTGCCACAACTCCTTCCATTCTCACAAGCATTTCCTAATTTATCTTTACTTAGAATCTAAGTATTGGATATCTATATTAATTATATTCATAACAATATGTTAATTTTGAGTTTTCTAATATTTTGCTCCAACACTACCAAAATACATGGGCCAATTAATCAAATAATGAAGAGAAACATGGACAATAGAAGGGTTATTAGTTAATTAATTCACAAATAAATTGGATCATTTATTAATTTCTTGAAGAACAATGTGGCATTTTACAATATTTTTGCTAATTCATAAAAATTATATCACAAATTTTCCATCCTTTCAACTTCCCTTTGAAGTAGCTAGCTAATTTACTAAACCAACACTCAACTTTTATCAAAACAAAAAAGAAAGAAAACTATATCACAATACATTGAACTTCTTCTTATAAACAAAACCTTGAGAGATGTAGATAAACAAGCCCAACTCAAGAGCACTTAACCCAGCCAAGAGCCAGTAGAAATAGTCCAAGTGTGCCTTGTTTAAATTGTTCGAAAACCAACTCTCTCCATTTCTACTTGTTATCTTATCAAGCACCGAAATTAAAATGCTACTCAAATACGCACCGACACCAATTATACTAGCATATAAGGCTAGACCAAGACTTCTCAATGAATCAGGTATCTGCGTCAAAGAAAAAAGAAAAGAAAACAACATTAAATCGAATACAATTAGCATAATCATATATCATATATCATTAAATTATCTCATGCTCAAATATTTTTTAATGTAAAGGACCTGATCGTAGAAAAACTCTTGCAGTCCAACGACTGTAAACACGTCGGCCATACCAATCAGAACGTATTGTGGGACAACCCACCAAAGACTCATTGGAATAGTTGAGTCAGGTTGGTCTATGAGACCATATTCACGAGCCGTCTCGAGCCGTTTCATCTCGACTAGAGCTGATACGACCATGCATGCTAGAGATATGGCCATGCCGCCTCCCACTCTTTGAAGCATCGTGATGCCTCGTGGATTTTTGGAGATTTTACGTGCGATTGGTACGATTATTCGGTCGTATATTGGTATGAATACAATTATTGCTATTGTACCTAAAATGTCATTAACGATCTACTATTTAGAATCATTTTGGTCCTAATTGCGGTTAGATAACAACTTTAATAAAACTTCAAAGTACTATATAACTGAAGTCTGATATTGTTTATAATGAATGAAGCAACATCCATTAAGTACAATTTGGTAAAAAAAACATCCATTAAGACACTAACTTTTTCTCTAACATTTCCAATAACATTTGGGCACACATACAAAAATCATGTGAAGTCTAAATGCTAGTGAGAAAGTCAGTAAAATTGTCAGTCCATTCTGTAGTGGGTGTGGAATTACTGTATTACAATTTCGTTCAAATATTTTGAGCAATTGATTGGACCTAATAATTATAATGGATCAGTATGTCACTTATTTCAATTAATCATGGTTCTAAGAATCGGCGATTCCAAGTTGTAATCGACCGATCCAACTCGGAATCGCTGGACTCCGGTTAGACTCTAGGCCGATTCAGTCGTTGATGATTTTTGTGATTTTTTTTCAATTTTTCCCCATTTTTCTTTGCTATTTTTCACGGCTGTCGAAGAACTGAAGCAATGGAAAGAGGAAAGAGGAAAGAGGTGGGGTGGGGAGACGAAGGGACTAAGTTATCGGGATCTTGTGAGGATAATATTTTATAGTATTTTGTGTTCTTTTCATTTATTTATTTTGATTCTATGTAGAAGTTACTGACGTATATCCATCATTGCTACAGAAAATCCATCTTCAATAAAGATGACCCATATTTATATTGGCACCCGTTTTTTTACAAACTTCTAGCACATGATTACGTGTCGGTCTCTTAATGGTAGAAATTTTATAAGACAACTAGTAAAATCATGTGGAAAACATATATAATATTAAGATTATATTGATATAATATTTTTTGGAAAATAGCACAATTTATCAATATACGTTTTATTCCCCATCTTAAATTAAAAATATAGTATATATTGTATGTATACATATAGGAAATATTATGAAAATATTTATTTATAAAAAATAAATACGCCTAGCTTCGGATTAATCCCCAATTAATCCATCTAGGCACTAGATGATAACTCCCCGTCAGACGAGTGCCTAGCAATTTCTCTAACATTGTCAATATATATTATAACAAATACACATTAGTATGTTATTTGAGTCTCTTTATTATTTTCATCTTTTTTTAAATATTTTTTTTACTTTCGAATTTTATAATAAAAAGATTATTTTTTTTTAAACCCGATTCTCCGATTCGACTCGCCCGATTCTGATCTGAGTCGGGCGATTCTCATTGCGCAGGCATCGAACGATCCCGATTCTAATTTTCAGAACTATGCAATTAATTAAAACATGAAAATCCATAATGAAATGAGCTATAAATAATGAGACCAAAGCTCTGGAGAGCGGCAGGAGGCACAAGGAGAGAGGAAGAGAGATGACGGTTGAGAGTTCGAGTCGTCTTGGTGAAAAAAGTGGTGAGTTGTGCAAAGACCATCCCATAGACCAGGCTCGTGGCCCAAATCGGTAAAAGTCTAAGAATACTTTTCGCTTCTTCTATTTCCTCAATTTTTGTCAAAGACCTTGCAGTATTGCCACATTATTAATTGGACGGACTAAAAAATTGATATTCATTGCTTCTAAGAACAAATGAAATTTGAGATGCGTACTTGTCAGGTTGGCTCTCTTGATCTAATTCCATGGTTGTTGGTGTTCTGTTTTTATTTCTCCAACGGCTTGTAGCCAAATAGAAAAACGTCTTTCCTATTCGAACAAATGGACTATCCTTCTCCATTACGTAAAACCGATACGTCTTTGTCCCAATCAAGAACAGAATGAGTGCCAATATCATGATGATACATGGCATCCCAAAACCCAATCCCCACCCTACATTATCCTACAAAAAAAGATTTGATTGAATATACCGAAAAATTCTAAACTAAAGTATTTGAGTTTATGAACAAAGACGATATCTTTACTAGATGTACTAGTCATATAGAACTACTCAAGTACACAACAACAATCTAAAATGTTAAATCAAAATATATAATGATAATAGACAACTCTAATGATTATGGGGTCTGTCAGACAACCACTGCACCACCCTCACAGCTAGGCTATGAGGAACGATCATCTGCAGCCGTCGATTGACCACAGGGATCAATCAGAGCCGTTAATCACGCTCTGGTGCAGTGGTCCGAGTGCCTGTCTCCTTATCACTCAAGGATACAGTTGTACGATCCTATAGAACAGATCATGTTCAAGTAAGGTCGTCAACTCTAATGATTAAAAGTTCAATTCTATACCTAATACTTAAATAAATTATAAAAAATATAATATCATTGCGTAAAAAATATTAATACTTACTTGTATATAGCTAAGTACTAGAACGGAAATGGTAATCCCCATTGACATGGCGAAATACCACCAATTGAAGAATGAGCTTCTAGAAGCACACTCAATCAGATCATCCTGGTCGAACTGGTCGGCCCCGAAAGCCAGGCTGCACGGCTTGTCGAAACCTTGTGCGATCGCGACGAGATATAAAGAGACGAAGAAAAACGCGAGTTGGAAAGCAGACGGAACACAAGTTGATGATGAGTTGGGGTTTGAGGACGAGCAGTCGGAGGGTTTGAGGAAGGGGAGCATTGCGGATAGTGATAGCATTCCGAAACCCTAAATAACATACGAGATGAAATAAGAAAAAAAATACATTTAGTTAGCATTTAATATGGAGTAATGATATGTAATGAACTCTTGGAGCCTATTTATCTATATTAACTGCAGGCTCCCAGGTTCAACCTGGGGCCTATTTGTCAAGAAAAAGTTAGCATGTAATATGGGGTAGATATACAAAGTGCAAGTTTTTGGATAATTATTGAACTAATTGCCAATAGTAATAATAGAGGGTATGTATTAAACCAAAATTAAGCTAGTCTCATGAGTTTAATTCGTAATTTAAGATGACTATTAATCAATAATAGCTTGTTAATGAAAAATGACGGAAAAAATGTACAGGAATAAGTGACAAAAATATCTCAAGAGAGACAAAGACAGCACACATGATATTAAAGGAAAAAATGGACAGCTCACGGTACCAAACGATTAATGATTATAACAAAGAAATACAAAAATCAAGGAAACACGAAATATCATAATCTCGAAGGTATGGGCATAAATTTCTCCTTTTTATAACAGTTTATTCACATAATTGACCTTTTTTTTCTTATGTGGTGTTAATTTACAAATTATTTTCTACAGTTGGTCCCTAATCATATTATTTTTCAAGTGATAATCAAATCTACTGTATGAAAGAGAACAGTACATGTACAATTTAGAAAGTAATGGGCATCTCCATTATGAAATAATTGTACAGTTAATTTTTTATTTTTTTAGTACAAGCCCGTAGGCGTAATAATTGTACAGCTGTTGAGGTCAATTTAGACAATAATAACAATGATTTTACTTTTTGTCATATCATGGGCCCAAACCCAACTGCCTTCTTCAGAAATCAAAATATTCCAGAAATTCACATTTTCAGCCCTTTAAATTCCCATATTTTAAATCTCAGAGTTTTCTAATATGCCAAATAGCAATCAAAAGAAAATATATACTGGATAAACTGAGCATCAGTTTTAAAATTTCAGGTCATTAAGAATTTCATCTAGAATTCACCAAGTAGAAATTTATTCATCATTTGCTCAGTCATATCATAAAAAAAGGGAGCTAAATTGCCAAAAAAATTAATAAAACGATTAACAAATTGGCGCATTAAATCAAAAAAATAAAATATAGTAAAAATCTTATTTTTTGAAGGAAAAAATTATAGTAAAAAATCAAACATATCAACATAATAAAAATATCAAATAACAGAGAAAAATAAAAAAACACCAACCAGTATATAAAGCACGGTAGCCAGAATAATCGCGCGAAATCTACCGAGCCACGAATCGGCCAATGCCGCGCCGACAAGTGGCATGACATATGCAAATCCCGACCAGGCATTGGTTGCTGCTGCCGCTTCAGCATTTGATCTGCCAAGTGGGCCCGTCAAATAAGTTATTAGATTTGATGACACGCCATAATACGCAAATCTTGTCGCTAATTCCAATCCTAATAAAAGAGAAATTGGAAAGAAAAAATGTTAAAAAAATGTAAGATAATAAATGAGTATTTTTAAAGAATGTGATGGTTTTTTGCATATAGGTCCTTATACGTGGAGTAATATTTTTGTTTTGTGGTTAAAAAGCCCTTTTTTGTGATATCTTGAAAATTTATTTAAAACGTGCAATAATTGGAAGTGACAGTTATGTTTGTGAGGATTTTGCACATAACCCCCCAAAAGGTTTCTTATATCTACTTATTGAGATAATCATTATTTCGCATTTATAACTGCATCTCATTTCAAATATATTTCTACTTGCAAATTGGATAATGGGAATTACACAGAAGCTTGTTTTGTATAATTAACATAGTTAATTATGCAAATTAGGCTTTGAATGGATACAGAAAATAGTAATCTTCCAAGGGTATTGTAAGTGAGAAAATCACAAAACAGAGAGAGAGAGAGAGTTACCAAGGAGAAAAAGACCAGAAGGCCAGCCGCCAGAGGAGGAGCGGTGGACCGGACGGCCACGGTAATCGACGAACCCAATCAATGGCTCAGATTCACCGAGGAGTGGATGATGCTCTGCTTCCATTGCTGTTCAGATCAAAGCTCTGTTTCTTAGTTTGTTCTCTCTTTTTGGGTTCGGTTATATAGTTAAAGCTGCAGAGAGGGAGGGAAGGACTGTTTTGTATTTTTGTACTTTGCCGTGGATTTCTTTGAGAGAAAAGAAATGGACATATCTAAATCTAATCAAGTATATTAAAATAATGAAATGTGATAAATTAAAAAATATCTGCATGATATTGATACACGAACGAGACAGATTAATGTCCCAATCCAAGCTAGCCCAAAATCAACCTACCAAAGTTTGTGGGCTAAAATAGACATTGGACCAGAAAGAATTACTTAGAATTAGCATGTTTGTGTTTTTTGTGATTGCTCCTCATCAGTTGTTTGTTTTTTGATCAGTTATTAGTAGGGGTTTTTGTTTTCTAATCTGTCCTAAATGAATCAGACCAACTAATCGTATTTGGTACCTTTAATATTTGAGTTCTTGAAATTTGATAGATTCAGATATTTATGTGGAAAAAACGTACACTAATCGAGCAATCGTCATCAATATTTTTAGAGGCCAGAAGAATATGAAGAAGGGGAAATAGTTTCCAAATTTTTCAAATGATAAAGCTCATACATAATGTATTTAGTGTCACTAACTAACTATAAAACGTTGCGATTAGTGTTTCTTTCACACACCAAGTATGAGGTCCTTTATAATTATAGATGTATGTTCATTGTTATCTCAATTTGCGTATCACGAATTGATTATTAAAGTTGCAAATAATTTGATATTGTTAGCTTCAATGTGATAGAATGAGAAACCAGAGAGAACCAAAATATGATTGGAAATCATCGCAATGATAGTGTTTGACATAATTAATCATTGGAGTTGTGCCAAGATTGAGTGGATCCGGTTGATGGATGGGATCTATTTGACGATGATGCTCCAGATAATTCCATCATCTCAGTTTGCAAAATTATCCAAAATAGCCCTAGAAAATATGAATGATGGATGCTTTGTCCTAAGTTTTTCCTAAAGACAGCTCTTGAATTTCACCAAGGTCAAAGTATATTTAATAAATAAATGTTGATATAAATTTATATGTAATTAGTAATACAAATTCGAGCTATTAGTTCACACTTTTTTTTAATCTTGGGAAGAACATGTTACTTTAAAGCTCTCTCTTTCGTGAAGAATCATTTATGATTTTAATTTTTTTTTTTTTTTTGAGGCAAAGCTTTATGATTTTAATATTTTTCATAGCAGTAATTAAGGAAATTATTATATACATAAAAAATAATTTTACAAACAATATCGTATTTTAATTGATCTCTCCTTCATGGTTATACTTCAATTTTACTATATCGTGATTTAGAGAGAGATAATTTGATAATTTTTAATTTGATGATTCGATTGCTGTAAATTCTCCACTAACCATAATTGTGGATTTTTTCCATTTTGGATTGGATTGAAATTATGTTGTCCTCGGAAATTTAAAAAATTGCAAATTTTGCAAATAATAAAACTAAATTACTACAAAGTTTCTAAAATATGAATTTTCAAATATTTTATATAATAAGGTAATAATTAAAAAACTCACCAAAATAGATTCTTACATGTTCAAAATAATAACATTTTTTCTTTCTACGCGTATAATATAATAGACATGACCTAGTTTAAAAATACCATTTTATTGAAAATTGACCAATATTTAATATACGTTCTGAGATATATATAGGTGTTATAGTTGAGATATTTTATAACATTTTTTGAAGTAAATGAAATAAAATTTTAAATAACAATTTATTGAATTATAATACTCAAAAGTAATTCAAATTGCACAGTAAAACATTTACAACAATAATTGAAAATTATTCTTACTGTAATGTCCCAATTATAGATAGCTTGTGTAAGTGTTAGACCCGGCCCAAAATTACCCAGCAATTTCATTGGTTAAAATAATTGTTGGGCCACAAAGAATTACTTAGAATTTAGTATGTATGTGTATTTTTTTTAAATGCAAGTATGTATGTATGTATGTATATTGTATGTATATTGTATGTATGTATGTATGTATTTGTTGGGATTTTTGTTTTTTATTTTTCTAATTTGTCGCACGTGAATCAGACCAACTAATCGTGTTTGATTCCTTTTAATTTGATAAAGACATTTTTTTGTCTATCTCTAGCAATGATGTGATGGAACTCCAAGTGTGGTACTCCAAGTGGGGTTAATTAATTCATGGTTCTCAGAAAAGAAGAAAAAACTATTTAGCAAACAAAACTATCTCCTTGTAGAATTAAAACTTCAAATATCATTACATCGCTCCAAATATAAATTTTCTTTGCTGACTGATTATTGGTGAGAAGGAAACTAAATGGATTTGGATCCAATCTCTAACTTGGATTTGGATCCACTTATTTATGTAACTCAATCTGAATCCGAATCTGCTTTTGTCGATTTCCATGGCCGGCCGGCGAACTGAACCACCACTGGCCGATGGAGCTCCTGCTCTCTTCATCATAGGTCCGAATTTCCCTCTTAATTCATCTCAATTCATCTTTCAAATTGCCCCTACTTTCCTAAATCTTGAGTTTTATAGTGAGTATTTAAGATCATAATTAAATTTTAATGACAATAATTGCAAAAAAGTCTTACATTCGGTTGAAATTACAAAAAAAAAAAACCCTCCATTATTGTGAGTTTTTTAAAAAAAAAAAAACTGTTCCGTTCGATAACATATTATTAGAGTGATTAAGAGGACTAAACTAACTGTATTAGACATTTACGAACGATAAAACTTTTTTGCAATTTCCTAAAGGATATAGTTTTTTTTTTTCTGTTTGCAATTTAAGCATGATTGAGGAGCTCTTTTTATATATACTAGGCCGTAGCACGTGCGTTGCACGTGTCGATGTGCACATGAAATAATGTTGTAAACATAAGATCAAAGTAGGATGATATTTGCGGGGAGTTGTTACTGTTGCTCTAATTACATATATTTGGTACATATGTATTTTTATACAAATACATGAACAAACATAGAGTAACGTGTAGATTAAACAATTGTAAAGAGGCCTTACTGCTTTCCTAATTACACATAGTTGGCACATATGTATTGTATGTATCAATACATAGACAAACATTTGTATACAGACGCTCATATATTTACATATTGGTATGCGAATAATTTCAAGCTTTTTTTAATATTGGTAACTATGATTTCTCGACGTTACAGTGAGCGCCATTATCGTTCGAGACATCACACTTCAAATTTCAGTTATGTATTTGAGACAGTTTGTATTTGTCATTGACCTAGGCATAATTTGTTATATATATATATATATATATATATATATATATATATATAGTTCATTTAAATCACAAAAATCTTTAAGTCAATAGTGCATAATCATATTTTATAAAAATTACAATTATCCACTTATCATTTTTAATAGTAAATACATTATTTGTATTGTCAATAGTGCATAATCAAATATCCACTTATCTTTTTTTAATAGTAAACACATCATCCGGATTATTAATAGTGTATAACCATATTTTATAAGAACTTAAATACATTCAGTTATCAAATCTCACGAAACCTAAATCTTTCTTTATTACTCAAACGAATCAACACCATTATTTTACGCAACAAATTGCACGGCCGGACTAACCGATCCTCACCTGCCACATCAGACTGCCAGTTGATGAAATATCTAATGAACAAAGGTGTAAATTCAAGCGCTTGTGACCACACCTCAACAGAATTGTCCGCCATGCACCCGGTCTCGTGCAACAGCTGTGTTGCCAGCTGGTACGATTTGCATTTTCGTTTTGATTTTATCCTGTCAACTGTCGTTTTTGGTATGTGAGATTGAGGGCTTTTAAAACAGCCTGATAAAAAAGATCTCTTATAGATTGGTTTTGGCGGTACTCTATTGGAGCTGAGGTTTCACTTATTAGCATTTCGGTTTGGCCCGGATTTTGTACTATCTTTTTTAGCGTTTCATTTTGTACCGTCCCTTTCAGGGTTTCGCCTTCTTGTGATGATTCATCCGGTGTTTCGATGTACATGTTCAGTCAAATCTTAGTCTTTTTTTGGACCGTCATAGTAATCCTCATTGGATGATGATCGCATCTGACATTTATATATAAACAAAAAATATTAAATAATATGTTGGCTGATAAAAAAGTTATTAAAGTGATACAACAATAGAGAGATAATGAAGAGAAAACCAAATGCATTACCTGGACACGGTCCATATCAACCCTTTTATTGTTTAGAAAGTTTATAAAATTATTCAGATCCTCTTCGCCGGTTTATACTACCCACTGTAGGTCCAAATTGACAATCAGTTGATGAAACTATATCAATACAACGTCAAGCTAATTTAGCCTACTAATTAAGCTATTAATTTGCAATTATTATATTAAGTAATACTTTGAACCCCATTTTCTGCGGTGAGCAGGCCAGTAGAAAGCTTGAATGATGATACATCCCTTTCTTTTTCTACACACGAAAATAACCAAAAAAAAGGGAGAGAAGTGAATAATTTGATCCAACAATGACCTGTGTATAATTTGTCGTCAGTACTAAGAACAAATATGCACTTATTATTTTGTGCTTTAGTTTTCTAAAATTGACGATAATTTTACAACAGAAAACTTAAAAAATGACTGAAACATAATAATTGAAGCTCGATTACAGCAATTTAAAGCATTTGAGAATAAAAGGTTAGATTAAAGACGGGATTTTTTGTTCCTAAATTGGATATAGATTCTTTAGAAAAAAATCAAACTAAATTAAAAAAACAATGGAATTAAATTACCTCCAATTGATCCAAGTCATAAATCGCGGGCTTTTTCAAGTCGTGTTTCCTTGACCGCTTCTATTCGATTGGGGATTTTTTGGTGGCGGTGATCCAACATGGCGCGGACGGAGGATTTTGAAGCAGAATGAAGAGAGAGAGAAAGAAGAGTTGGAGAGAAATGTTATTCGGACCAGGACCAATGGACTATTACAGTTTAGTATTGGTCTTCATAAAACAAGTGTGGGGAAAGATTTCCTCTTTAAGTAGTACATAACGAAATGATAGGTGTCAATCTTTCATTGGCCGAGAGTGAACAGGTGTTTAATGATAGATAGATATATAAATTCTCAATACCACTTAATTGATAGAGTAGTTTACTTTTACCTTTTTTTGTTATTTTGGTATAGGAGTGGAAGCAGCGGAGAGGTGCGCGTACTTTGGCATCGCGTCGAATTTAATATGTATCTGACGGGGCAACTTGGCGAGAGCACTGAATACATGGTCTGGCGTCAATGCTATGCTTCCTTTGCTCGGTGCATTTATTGCTGATTCTTGGCTTGGGAGATACCGAACTATCCTCATCGCCACACTTCTCTACATCGTGGTATGTTATTTTTTATTTTTTTATTTTTTTTGAATTGTAAACCATGCGATCGCATGTTACATTATAAGTTGATTTTTAATCAAATAAATGAAAAATAAAGGGAAAAAGAGAAAAAGATAAGATAAGAATACATCGTGGTATGTTAATTTTTCTATTTTCGAATGTGACTTTTGTTAGAGTTAGAGCTCAAGCACTAATTAATGTTATAATATAACGACTCAGACAGAACAACTAGTCTGAAATATTTTAGGGATTTTTCACTTATAACCATACTGATTTTTATAATAACAAAAATAACACGTTTCAAACAAAATTCCAATAATCACACTTTCCAAAATTGTGGCCCCATTGAATTTCTTTGACCGTGAAAAATGGTTGAGCATATTTCAACATAGGCCTTATTGAATAGAAGAATTGCGAAAGAACTTAAAATATTTTTTACATGCATAGGAATTAAAATTTAAGGACAAAAACATATTAATTCTATTTTGTTAATATTTAATTTAAAAAGTATTAACATTTAAACATAAAAATAAAAACTAAATCATATATAGATACCGAAAGTGTGATTATTAGAATGTTGTTTAAAATGTGTTATTTTTGGTATTACAAAAGTCAGTATGGTTATAGGTGGAAAAATCTCAGTATTTTATCCAAATTGTGTTAGTACTAGTATCAAAATGAGGCTAAACTCCCCTCTAGTCTCAATTTCATCATGGGGTGTCGCAAACTCACCGTTCAAATTTTTTTTGTGGCCAATTTGAATCTTACATAAAATTCTGAGACATTTATTTATGTTTTGTTCAAATATTTTTTAATATAATAATTTATAATCAATATATATATTGTTAATATCTATAGTAAACACAATGCATCTATACATTATATTTTCAACAAGAAGCATCATATATTAGAAAGTAATTAATGGAACTCGTAGTCAATGGAGCACTTTAAAATTGAATAAAAGAAATATGTTTCTAATAAATAATATAGAATGAACACAAGAAAGATTCCAAGTCTTAACTAAGAAAATAAATATATAAATTGAAATTGTTTGCCCTTGAAACAGGAGAGTAGTTAGGCACAATATTTCCTTCATGGAGATGATTTTAGTTAAGCACAATCTTTCCTTCATAGAAGATAACATGCATCTTATTAGAAACAATATCCTAAAATTAACCACTCAAAATAACATTTAAGAAAATATCAGCAATATATATTGCCAACATTAAAATATGACCAAAGTTAATTCAAGAAAATCTCATTAAAAAAGTGGGAAAAATTATAGCGGTAGCTCCCCAATTACTTCTAATGAGTTGATGTTGCTACATAAATGTTCTAATCTCTCGCAGGGGTTTAGGTATGTTATCCATCTCGATAATTCTTCCATCTTCATCTCTCAAAGTACCCTTCTTCTTTTTCTCTCTATACTTAGTCGCCTTCGCTCAAGGCAGTCACAAGCCATGTGCACAAGCATTTGGAGCCGATCAATTTTCCGAAGATGACCCTCAAGAAAGAGTTTCCAAAAGCTCATTTTTCAATTGGTGGTATTTTGGTGCTTGTGCAAGTGCTGGGGTCTCGGTTAGTTGGTTGCTCGGGTTTGGGATCCCGTGTTGCATCATGCTATTGGCTCTTGTTTTGTTCTTGCTTGGAACCAGAACTTATCAGTACTTTGTGTTAGAAGAAGAGAATCCTTTTCTTCGTGTTGGGCGATATGTGGTGGCCATAACAAGTTTGTATTGGAAATCACGAACTAAGGCAAAAGATAGTAGGTATATATGAAAAAGAAATAAATACATGATGGTTTTCAACAAATGTTATTTCAATTTTTTTTATTGTTGAGTATTTTTTTTATAGGACAAATGATGATGAAACTAATAATGAAACTAATAATGGGACATTAGAAGAAGCAAAAGGCCTCAGTCGATTATTTCCAATTTGGGCGACATGTCTAATATATGGTCTTCTCTATGCACAATCATCAACTTTCTTCACAGAACAAGCGAGCACTTTAGACCGCAAAATCGGTAAAAATGTTCAAGTACCGCCTGCTGCACTTCAAGCCTTCATCCCTCTTTCCATTATCTGTTTTGTGCCAATTTATGATAAACTCCTCGTACTGTTACTTAGAAAAATCACTCATATTCCTTCCGGAATAACTACATTACAAAGAATTCGTGTTGGATTGATACTCTCGCTCCTTTCAATAGTAATAGCGGCTTTAGTGGAAATAAAACGACTTAATACTGCTAAAGAGTATGAATTAGTAGATAAACCTAACGTACCAATTCCAATGAGTTTTTGGTGGATCGTTCCGCAATATATTCTTTCTGGTACTTCTGATGTATTTACTATAGTTGGTATGCAAGAATTCTTCTATGATCAAGTACCAGATGGATTGAGAAGTTTAGGGCTTGCGTTATATTTGAGTGTTCTTGGTGTGGGAAGTTTCTTAAGTAGTTTTCTTATTTCCATAATTGATGAAATAACGAGTGAAAATGATCAAAGTTGGTTTTCTGATAATTTGAATCTCGCGCGTTTAGACTACTTTTACTTGCTTCTCGCTGGGCTTTGTGGGCTAGAAATTGTTTTGTTCGTATATTTTGCGAGAAGATATGTGTATAAGAAAAGGGTAATTAGTGGCAATTGTGTAATATAAAAGATTAGGTAAAAAATGAAAATGAATAATGGGGCACCAAATAAATAGGCCAACTACTATTAAAAAAAAAATATATATATATATATAGGCCGATTAATCATATAATAGAGAGAAACAGAGACAATATGAAGCGCTATTCATTAATTAATGCATAAACAAAAGCGGATGATTTATTATTTTTTTTTAGAACAAGGGGTATCTTATGATAATTTTGCTAATTCTGAATAAGAAAATATAGATCACAAATGTAACATCGATCCTTCACATTCCATGCAAAGGTATCTTAATTTACTAAATCAACGCCAACCTTTATAACTGAAAAAAATGAAAATTATATCACAAATTCACAATACATTGACCTTGTTCTTATAAACAAAACCTCGAGAGATGTAGATAAACAAACCCAGCTCTACAGCACTCAATCCAGCCAAGAGCCAATAGAAATAGTCCAAGTGCGCCTTGTTTAAATTGTTGGAAAACCAACTATCTCCATTTCTACTTGTTACTTTATCAAGCACTGAAATTAAAATGCTGCTCAAATATGCTCCAACACCAAGTATACTAGCATATAACGCGAGACCGAGACTTCTCAACGAATCAGGCATCTGCGTAAAAAAATAAACAACAATAACATTAAATCAGGACTTTAGTCCAAAAAAACATTAAATTGGGACAATTGGTATAAATAAAGAAGGACGACAAGGTATTTCGAGATGAAAGAAGGATGGCAAGGAAAATTATGCAGACCGTAATTGATATGCACATGCAAGAGAAGTCCAAGAGGATTTTTTTTTGGAGGGTGCTAAGAATATGTAAATTATGGATAAGAGATTTTGGGTCTTTTTTCATTTTCTTGGGATGACACCTCTCCCCTAATTAGGATTAATTAGGTTAGTTTTTCAGATTATAATTAATTGGTATATAAATGTAGTTCCTTTTCTTATATAATAGAAATCGTGTAGGATGCAGGTTTCAAAACTGTCCCTATATCGATCCAAATGGTATAATTATATTATAAATGTTTATTTCATTCTCAAATTTGTCATATAAAAGACCTGATCGTAATAGAATTCTTGCAATCCAACTATAGTAAAAACATCAGCCACTCCGATCAGAATGTATTGCGGCACAACCCACCAAAGACTCATTGGAATAGTCGAGTCAGGCTGGTCTATTAGACCATATTCACGTGCTGTCTCGAGCCGTTTCATCTCGACCAGAGCTGAAACAACCATGGAGGCGAGAGACACAGCCAAACCGCCGCCCACTCTCTGAAGCATGGTGATGCCACGTGGATTTTTGGAGATTTTACGTGCAATTGGTACGATTATCTTGTCGTATATTGGTATGAACAAAATTATTGCTATCGTACCTGCGATATCATTAAAAGGATACTCTTTAGGATCATTTCGGTCTTAATTGCGCTTTCATAATTACCTACATAAACTCCAAACTATTATACATGTGATCTGTTATCAGTATGATTTGGTTCATATATTCTGGACAGTTGATTGGATTTAATTAGTTATACATTGGTGCATTACACTACACCACATCTCCAATAAAAGTACAGAAACTCAATAAAGAAATTGGGGATCAGTATTGAACCGAAGCTTTGGAGAGCAGCCGGAGGCACAAGGAAAGTGGAGGAGAGATGCCGATCGAGAGTTCGAGTCGTCTTGGTGAAAAAGGTCGAGATCTGAGCAAAGACCATTCCATAGACCAGGCTCACGGCCCATATCGGTAAAAGTCTCAAAATGTTTTTTGCTTCTTCTATTTCCTCAATTGTTGTAAAAGTCCTTGCAATATAATGTCGCTCAATTAATTGGAGCGACTAAAAGTTAATAACTTAAGATTTGGAAATAAATTAAGTTTGAGATGCCTACTTATCGTGTTGGCTCTCTTGATTTTCCTCTATGGCTGTTGGTATTTTGTTTCTCCAACGATTTGTGGCTAAAAAGAAAAATGTCTTTCCTATTCGAGCGAACGGACTATCCTTTTCCATTACGTAAAACCGGTATGTCTTGGTACCAATCAAGAAGAAAATGAGTGACAATAGCATGATCACACATGGCATCCCAAAACCCAATCCCCACCCTACATTGTCCTATCCGCACAACATTAAAAAAATAAAAATATGATAATGAACTTGTTAGACTTTGATTAAATGAGAAAAAATTGTACATTAAATATGAAATGCAGAATTTAATATATGAGAGTGAGGACAATCAATATAGTTATAGCTTGATTTTCCTATTTTGATAATTAGTTAGTATCCATACCTCTATATAGCTAAGTAAGATGACGGAAATAGTAATCCCAATTGACATGGCAAAGTACCACCAATTAAAGAAGGAGCTTCTAGAAGCACATTCAATCGGGTCATCCGGGTCGAACTGGTCGGCCCCAAAAGCCAGCATGCAAGGCTTGTCGAAACCAATACCGATCGCTAAAAGATATAAAGAAAAGAAGAAAAGCCCTAGTTGCAAAGTGGAAGGGCCGCAGTCTGATACATTGGGACTTGATGTTGTGCATTCCTGCGGTTTGAGAAACGGAACAACTGTGGATAGTGTTAACATGCCGTAACCCTGAATTATTAAACAAGATGTCAGATATTTTAAGATACTTGATGGTATAAACTTGATATTATTTTGAATTCTCTTTATATGTTAAAAAAAAAAGATAGTGAATTCATCATATGCACGCGAATGAGATTGTAAATAATTATTTATATATAGCAATACATTTGGAAGGGGGACTATTGGAGCCCTCTCCAATTCTTCTCAAAAATAAATATGCATGCAGATATATTAGGCGTAAATTTTTGAATAAAAATTATTAATCTATTATCACCGATAGTAATAAACTAATAATTGTAACTTGTATATAATGTATGAACTAAGATGAACTCATGACTTCAGTAAAAATCTAAACTTATTAATAATAAAAAAAATCATGGAAAAAACTGAGAATTATTGGACTGATGAAGGAATACGTGACAAATTTAAGAAGATGTTCGATTTGAGTTTTGGAAAATGCCTTGAAATTCATGAACTTCAAGGATGTCATTCCAAAAAGAATTGATGGACATCTTCATTGCAAATAATTGGAGCAATACCGAGGCCAATCAAGGGGGAATGACAATGATTTATTCCCAACACTGTGGGCCAAACACGGGTTCTTTTTTAAGATGTAGTTGGCTTTTTTCTTTTACTCTCTGCAAATACGAATATGATGGCTTTTTTGTTTTAATTTTGCAAAACTAGTGTTTTCTTTCATCTTTCTTGGCTCACCTACTGCAACTTGGAGGATGGAGTGAGAATTTTAGAGGATGGAGTGAGACTTTTAACATACCAAAGTTTTTCAATCAGTGGAATCGCTCGAGACATTCACTTGGAAATCAGGTGAATGAAGGCGATACATTCATGTCAGCTGAATGTTGATACTTCTGAAAAGAGTGTAACATCATAATCTTTTTCAATAAGGAAAAACCACATGAGATCCTTGTAGAAATTATTTTGAAGGATGCTACATCCTGGAGGAGGTTTTGTTAACCCTCGCCATCCGAATATCCAACTCGTCAAGGAGTTTTCTTAGAGATTGATTCTCGTTATCCTTAAAATAACCACTTGTTGGTTTTGGCCTTTTGTATGTTTATTAGGTTTTACTAGTTCGATTTATTTCTTCTCTTTACGTTGTTACAATTTGTAACAAATTATTGTATTGGACATTGTATTTCTCTATTTTTAGTCATTTCATTTACTTCAGCGGGCTTTCCACCTGCTCATACTAAAAAAAAAACAAAATTAGTGTTTTCGTCAATGAGAATGACGAAATCTAGAACCGTCCTCCTCATTGATGACAACTCTTTTTTTTGCAGAATTATTTCCCATAGTAAAAAACTAGTGCTGTAAATGGGGATGGTGAATCCAGGTTACGCCATCTCTATTGGTGAAATCAGAACAGTTATCATCAATGATGAGAAAAATACTAGTTTTGTAAACTAAAAAGGATAGTCTTATTTTTGTAAATAAAGAAGCAACCACCACGTATTAAAAAAGAACTCGACATAACCCAACTTTTGTCTCCTTCAGAAATCAAAATATTTCAGAAACTCACATTTTCACCCCTATAAACTCCCGTATTTTAAAATCTTGTATAATATGATCAAAATGGAAAAAGAAGTAAAATGACATATCAAGATAACAAAAATAGAAATAAAATAGAGAAAAAAGCACGAACAAGTATATAAAGCACAGTGGCTAGAATAATTCCACGAAATCTGCCAAGCCATGAATCAGCCAATGTTGCGCCGACAAATGTCAGGATATACCCAAACCCTGACCAGGCATTGACCGCAGCAGCTGCTTCGGCATTGGATTGGTCAAGTGGGCCCGTCAAGTAAGTTATTAGATTAGATGAGACGCCATAATATGCAAATCTGGCTGCCAATTCCAATCCTATTAAAAGAGAAATTAAATAAAAAATAAGTAAGAAAATGTAAAGCCATGAGTACTTTTAAAGAATGTGATGAATTTTTTTTTTGGGAATAGAGAGGGATCTTTATCCTACTTTTTTTTATGTTAACAAGACTTAAACTTATAACATTTTGTTTATTGTGCTATGAGGTCATTGGCAATGTGATAATTTTTTGCAATGTTAGAGTATTAGAATCACATTACCATGTTTACTTTGACATGCGAATCCTACGTGGCAGTAATATCGCATTCTCATGGCAAAGTAATATTACCATATTTGTGGGAATGTGATTCCCACTAAAAAGGATGGGAATGTTACATTCTCTCATGTTTATTACCAAAATGTCCTTATTTGTTATGTTATTTATTATTTATATTAACATGATTATCATTATTTTATTATTTTTATTAATTATATTTTAATTATAGAAATAAAAAATATAACTAAATAATAATAATAATAATATTTTAATATTTTAATTTAGAAATTAAATTATTTCATTAAATATTAATTCAAAAAAGGGTTGTGAATTTTCTTTTTCTTAATTTATTGCAAAGTTGTTATGATTTAATTAATAAAAATACAATTGAACTAAAATAATATTAAACATACAATTTTATAGAAAAAAATATTTATTTAGAAATACATATAATTTTATAGAAAAAAAATATTTATTTATAAATTATGTCATATGGAGTTAGTAAAATTTTATAATTAAATATGATTGATTTGTTATACTAGTATCAAGTAAACAAAAATATTTCCTTATCATGGTAAAGTGATTCCAAGGAATCACATTCCTAGGAATGTGATTACCATGGTAATCTCACATTACCGCGAAGTAAACGCCCCCATAGATTCTTCTCGTGGAGTTGTTCCGGTTTAGTCCACTTAGTTTTCTTATTATAAAGCCCTTTATTGTGAGATAAAAAAAAAAAAAAAAAAAAAGAGAACCATAAACGATCGCTTGATTTATTTTCTTTTTAGGGTGGGCTCATTTGTAGAGATGTAAACGGGCCGGATATTACCCGAACCGGATCCGAAAAATATCCAGATCTGAACAAAAAAACATATGGATCCATTCTGATCTGAATCAGGATTCAGGTCTTTCGTTCGGATCCGGATCCAGTATTTAATTTTAGTGTCAGATCCGGTTCCGCATCCATATATTTTTCAAAAATGGTACCCGTTTTTTACCCATATTTTCATATATGGGTACTCATTTAATACCCCAATTTTTGTGTTCTTTGAAATATCTATGAAACTAGTAATACAATATCTTAAAGTATGTATGTAATTAATAGTTTACTAATTTGAAAACATAATAAGGCATTATAAAACAAATCTATGATAATTTTTAATCAATTCATATATTTTTGACAATTTTTTAATATTTTGTGTAGTTTAATCAATTTTTATGAAGTAAAAAATTGAGTTCTTTTTTTTATTAAAATTCAATGTATTTTATGTATAATGACATTTGCGAACTATAAAACAAATATTTATGTTACGTACTAAATATTTGTTTTAATATCCGTTTAAAATCCGGATCTGTATCCATAATCAAAATATCCGAACTATATCCGTTTAATATCCGAACCGTATCCGGATCCGGGATGTTCTGGATTAGTATCCCAAAAAATATAGAAACAGATCTGATATGACCACTATCCGAACCGTTTATACCCCTACTCATATGTCCTCACATAATATTTTTAAAATCCTGCTAGATACGGGATTCGATCCCCTCATCTATGGAAAGACGGGTCTAGTACCAAATTGTGACTTGTGAGATCTTAAAAATTAAAATCAATGAAAACATGCAATTATTGAAAACGACACGGTTATTACTTATGTGAGGATTTTGCATACAACCCCTCACAAAGGTACTTTTAAACAATAATTATTTCTTTTAAAACATCTTGCGATCAAATCTATTTGTTCTCGAGAAACAAAAGCAAAAAAAAAGAAAAAACTATTTTCCGTTTATGAAATACAAAAAATTGTTTTCTCAATTTTACTTTGAACAAATTATTTATAATAATATTTGAGATATTTATAGTTTTTGTTCCAAATATGATGTATAAAAAGAAAATGGAACTTTTTTTGTTTTTAATTTTCAATTTTGTACATATAGACTTTATTAGAGTATTGTTTATATATTTATTTTATTTTATAGGATCATGATGAATGTATCCCACCAATTATTGCTCGGTCAAAGAAGGGTCAATACTCAATAGTTTTAAGTTTTAGGACTATTTTGTTTAGTTGATTGATTACTTTGTTTTCAATTTTTAACAAATACTCAATAGTTTTTAAGTTTTAGGATTATTTTGTTTGGTTGATTGATTAGATTGTTTTCAATTTTTAACAAACATGATTAGTTTTTTTTTTTGTAGCATTGCTTACAGGGTTATATGAGAGAGAGAGAGAGAGAGAGAGAGAGAGAGAGAGGGAGAGAGAGGGAGGGGTACCAAGGAGAAATAGGCCAGAGGGCCAACCGCCAGAGGAGGAGCGATGGACTGGACGGCCACGGTAATCCACGAATCCTATCAATGGCTCAGATCGACTGAGGAGAAGATGGTGCTCTGCCTCCATTAGTAATTTGATCAGTGCTTTTGTATTCTAAGTTTGTTCTCTCTTTTTGGTTCGCTTATATTGTTGCAGGTAAAATGTCAAGTGGAGAGAGGAAGGAAGGACTTTTTTGTCAGTGTACTTCACGATGACTTTTTTGAAAGATAATAAAAATGATCTCCATCTAATCTTTTTTGTAAGTCCTAATAATATTATTTTTTCTAGTCCTTATCTCCATCTAATCAACAAGACAACAACTATATTGAAATGTTGACAAATATCTGCATGATACACGAGATATAATAGTGTCCCAAACAGCTATTGTGTGCGGTGTAAGTGTCGGCCAGAAACAACTTCAGAAAGCCCATGGGATAAATAGCCATAGCGATCATAGTTTTTATCCTATTCTTCTCCCCAGATCCTAGATGACATGGCAAATAGTAATAATGAGCTGCTGATAAATCTTGGGCTACATTTATTGGATTCTTATATATATGTGGAGATTTTAAATTTATCAGATTAGGCTTAGGTTTAACAGGCCATTTTAGATTTAGCAGGCAACTTTAGATTTATCATATGGGCGGTGGGCTGGATCTTAAAATTTGGATTCAAATTTTTTTTGAAAAACCTTACATTCCAGCAAATACCGGACCAACCACCACGCCACGATCAGATCTACTGGACAAAGGGATTTTGTGAGAAACCCTAACGACTGTCACGGTGGATCGGATTCCCAACGACTGGACGGCACAAGTAAAGAGATTTCCGACTTTTTCTTTCTAGGGTTTTGGAGTACAAGCTTTCTGCAATTTTGGATCAGTAGGTACATGTTTTTTAATTATAGTTACTAGGATTAAAGAATCTTGGGTCTTTTGAGTCATAGTTTTCAACTCTAAAATTGCATTTTGTTTTGGGTTAATTGAGTCACTTTGTTTATCGGTTCTTAATTTTCAGGGTTTTCTTGCTCAATCATGTCTAATTTTAGACTTTTGTTTTTGTTAGTTAAGAGATTTAATTTGCTTTTCAAATTACGAAATAAATTTGAATTTTCAGAGGTTTATGAAGAATCCGAGATAAATTTATTGCTAGTAAATAGTTTTCTTTTGATTTATATTTGATTTTTCAGGGATTCTTAATTTTTTTAGATTTTTTTTAGATTTTTCTTTTAATTTATTGTTACATATTTTACTCTGGTTTTAGCTCCGTGATTTCTTCATTTTAAAAAAAATCAGATTAAATTCTGAATTTATTATTTAATTTTCTTGGTAACTTCTTATATTTATAACGACTTTAGAGATTTAAATATCTGTTTTTTGAGTAAATTTATGGAACAGAATTAATTTAGATAACTTTTTGATGAATTGTAATAATTATTAAATTTTCTGGATAAATCAATGGTGCTTAATTTAATTTCCTTTCATATCATATACTCTTTTTCTTTAAAAAAATTATTAATTGAATAATAATAATTATTATTATTTTTTTCTGAAAATTTCAGCTTATAAATTCATATGTGGAAATAAAGATGGTGGAAAACATGCCGGACGAAGCCATTAGCGGAAGCCGAACATCTTGATAATTTCAGGCTGACATATTTTATTGAGGAAATTTCATAGATTCTTAATGTGTTGAATTTCTGGGTTTATTGAGAAAGGAAAATTATGGTGACCGTACTTTCATTTCTCATGTTAAAGTTCATTCCTAATTTTTTAAATAACTTATTTATCAGTGTCTTCGTGTTGGATATAAATAATGTTTATTACTGGAAGCATAAATTTCATTCCTACCAAAGTTGATTTGAATTTATTACTGGAAGCATAATTTTTTTGAATTTATTAGTTAATTGGCAAAAATAGAATGCAATAATCATAATTGATTGGCATTCTACCAAAGTTGATTTGTTTTTCACGTTATTTATTATATTTCCAAATATTTCATTTAATATGAATACACCATTTATAATTTTCACAATCCAAAATTATAATTCTATCAGTAATTATCACATTCCGAATTAAGTTTTTGTCAATGGTGCTATTTTTCTTTCCCAAAATAACACATAGTTTCCAATTCAAATTCATCAGTAGGAATTTTAAAATTCAAAAGCAACTGGATTTGCATGTTTACCATGTATAAAAAGTTTAAGATTTGTCATCTTCAAAATTTAAACATGTTACAATATTTCTATAAATGGTTTAATTTGTTATAAAAACTTAAAAATATCAACAAACATCTTACAAATTACAATACAATTGAACACCTGATAATTTAGAATTGTATTTACTTTGCTTTACGGTTTTACTATTAAAATAACCTATTCTGATGACGTATAACAGACATACATATTCATGGTTAATTAATAATCTAACAACTTTTACGAACAATTATTATATGAAAAAGTTTATGAAATAAAACATCTTATACAAAAATATAATGTCTGATACATAATCCGTTTCCCACACGGCAAAACAGTTTCGCATAAGGCACTATTACTTTCATTTGGAATTCCCAGAAGTTCTTTGAGAGGCAAATAAGAGGAACACATATGTCATATGGCATTGTTATATGATGATGATACTCCATTTATACTTAAGTCTAACATTATTGAAGTCAAAAGGTTGAAATTTATATTAGAAACACTTTGAATTTATGCCCACACCTAATTATATTGTTGGAATTGTTGTTCTCAGTTTAATGATATTCAAATCAATTCTGAGTTACTAATATAATTTATAATATTTCTATAAATTGTTTAATTTGTTATAAAAACTTAAAAATATCAACAAACATCTTACAAATTACAATACAATTGAACACCTGATACAACATATTTCCTAATATCTACAAAATTAATACCCTACAGTATGGTTAAATTCACCATCTGCACAAATTTATCTAAATCTTATATTATCATACTACCAGTCAACTAAATTCATCATTTAAAACAAATTAATTAACCCATATATCAAATGCATGTTCCATTTAACACATGTTCAAAATCAAATAATAAATTTGAATTTCCTGCTCAAGAAAGGCGCACAAAAAAAAAAAAATTGATGACAAAAATAAGAAATTCTGAAAATTACAAAATCTGGAATAAAAAACAAAAACTTTGAAATGAAATTACATATATTGCCATTCAAGTAATAATCATCATTACCATTCAAATATACAAAATATAGTCACCAATTAGGCAATTACCATTCAAATATACAAATTA
Organism: Juncus effusus; assembly: GCA_027726005.1. NCBI lineage: Eukaryota > Viridiplantae > Streptophyta > Magnoliopsida > Poales > Juncaceae > Juncus > Juncus effusus. The sequence continues at coordinate 1,200,646 of CM050899.1, forward strand.
GAATTTCTAAACCAACAAAATGTTATCTGTAGTAGTCCCGCTTAAAACTCAAAAAAAAAAAAATGTTATTTGTAGAAATTATCACTCGTATAAACACATCTTAAAAAATGCAACATTCCAACTTAATCATATACAAATGCATTACAATTTTATTTCCCCATTACCTGCAAAAAGAAAGAAGTTACTGAGAATAGATAATCATGTGAAATAAGAAAAAGCCATATTAGTACAGAAATATTTAATAGATAGCCATTTAATTCCATGATCTTTCTAACCTGGAATTATAAAAAGAATAACAAATTAATAAGGTAAGTAATAAACAAAAATAGTAAGGAAATGTAAATATCAACTGAGAAAATCACAAGAAAAATGGCCTAAATTAATCGAAAAATATAAAAAAAAAATGGATTCAAATAATAACAAAAGATTCCAAAAAAAAAAAAAATTTCTGACTAACATAAAAAATATTTGAAGAACTTGAAGTAATTTTTTTTACTCAATTAAATCAAGCATGTCATTAGGCTATGAGAAAACTTTCGGCCCCCATATTTTACTCAGACATTTTATCAAACAAATGACATGCATGATTTCAAAATGGAAAATCTTAAGAAAAGAAATTTTGAAATGGAACAAAAAATAAAAAAATGATGGTCGCAAGGAGAAGCTGCCCTCAGAAATATCATGAATACTAAAATCTGAAAAAATGTGATAAATCTAAAAGAATCGAAAGAATAGTATGCTGATAAATCTGAAAAAACTGAAGAAAAATCGTATGGTGAATATAAAAGAATCGAAACAATAGTATGCTGATAAATCTGAAGAAAAATCGTATGGTGAAGTTCTTCGCCATTAAAACCCTCACGAAGAGGAACAACGAGCGGTACTAAGGGCCGCCGTCCGTGCGCGGGGAAATGAGAGGCGGGAGGTCGGAGATGGATTTGGGCGGGTGAGAGAGAAAGAGAGAGGTGGATCTGAGTGGGTGGTGAGAGAGAGGAGGATTGGTATAAAATTTGAATATCGGGAGATCCGTTAACCTAGAAATTGGGTGATGAACCTTACGAGAACTCCCGGTTTACCAGCATTAGAGACACACCTGATGATGAGACGGATCAGGTTCACCACGTGTTCGTTTAGTTTACCATGTGGTGCCAGCTCATCGAGGATACGGGGGAAGAGTATAATTTTCCAAATAGCCATTGGGCTATTTTAGAAGGGAAAGTATATTTCACCTCCTACTTAAAACCCCTCTTCAACTGGCAAACAAGACACTGTCAAATGAGACCTACTGTCAAATAGATGTCAAACGGATCCATTTGACAGCATGTGGAATCTGTTTGACAGTGAAAGAGGAACAAATGGGGGATTTTAGCGGGGGCCATGTATATGAGCCCATTTTAGAATGTAGTATGTACGTGTTTTACCGTTTTATGTGCTGCGACTCAACAGTTGTTTTTTTTTTCTGAGGAAATTTAGAGGACTTGTAATATCCCCTTCCCAATACTCAACAGTCGTTTTTAGATCACTATAATTTTAGAAACTTAATTATATCGAATACTAATTAGCTTTTATATTTCTTTAACATTAATCCCACGTGAATCTGACCAACTACATTTTTTTTTTAAAATCGTCCAAAAAAACTTTAATTCAGAAAATAGCGTTTAATGAAAGCACCTTTTTGCAATAGAGCTATAGAAATTTTACAGAATATTGCAATAGATAAAAAGTGTTATATGATATTCTTTTACACAATATTCTATTTTCCTTGTTACAATGCCCAAACCTTAGGAACTTCATTTCTTCTCTATACATACTACACAAATGCCTCACTAGTAACCCTTTTCTTATACACATATTTTTTCGCAAAAAATACAAACAAAATAATTTCAAGCCCGCTAAGCCCCGCAAGAACAAAGTAAAAGTAATCCAACCGTGCCTTATTTAAATTATTCGAAAACCAACTCTCACCATTTTTACTCGTGGTTTTATCAATTACGGAAATAAGAAAACTGCTGATAAAATTTCCCACACCAATCACGCTCAAATACAATGCGAGCCCTAAACTTCTCAATCCGTCCGGTACTTGACCATAGAAAAACTCTTGCATACCAACTATAGTAAAAACATCGGCCATACCAAAAAGTACATATTGCGGTACCATCCACCAAAGACTCATTGGAATCGGCACTTTTGGTTTATCTACCAACCCAAACTCTTTAGCGGTATCCAGCCGTTTTATTTCCACTAAGGCCGCTATAACTATTGAAATGAGTGAGAGTATCATGCCTATACTGATTCTTTGTAACGTGGTTATTCCGGTCGGAATATGAGTGAGTTTTTTGAGTAATGGTACCAAAAGTTTGTCATAAATCGGTATGAAGCAAATAATCGAAACAGAAATGAAGACTTGAAGTGCAGCCGGTGGGACTTGGAATTTTTCGCCGATTCTTCGGTCTAAAGTGCTCGCTTGTTTTACAAAGAAAGTTGATGATTGGGCGAATACTACTCCGTATATTAAACACGTGGCCCAAATTGGAATTAGCCTTATGAGTCCTCTTGCTTCTTCAATAAGCCCATTATTAATTTCTTCACTAGTAGCACTAGCATTATATATAGAGAGAAAATTAAAAATTTATTAAAAATCATTACAATTTACTCTTAAAAAGTAAGATATGATTTGATGATATTACTATGATATAGTTGATCATTTTAAATATTTAAATTTAATATATACCTATTTTCTACTGTCGCTAGGGTTTCTTGCATGGAACTAGACTTCTTCGATTTCCAACCAACACGAGCTAGAGCCACGAAAGATCGTCCAACTCTCATAAACGGATTCTCCTTCTCCAACACGAAGTATCTGTACCTCCTCATCCCAACCAAGAACAACACGAGAGCCAATAGCATGATGCCACACGGGATCCCAAACCCAAGACTCCAACTTATATTATCTTGTACATAACTCATCACCACAACTGCCACGCCAGCGCTGGCGCAGATGCCGAAGTACCACCAGTTGAAGAACGAGCTCTTGGAGACTCGTTCGTGAGGGTCGGTCTCATAGAATTGGTCGGCGCCGAATGCCTGCACGCACGGCTTGTGCCCGCCTTGCGCGAAGGCCACCAAGTATAGAGAGAGGAAGAAGAAGGGCACTTGGAGAGACGAAGATAGAATTGTGGAGATTGTTAGCATGCATAAACCCTACGAGAAATTAGAACGCCGATGTGAGATATATTTATAGTTGGTTTATAAAAGTAAAAATTATACCGAAATCAGATGCAAAGAAAAAAATATTGCGAAGGACAAAGAATCCGGCTCTAGAATCAACTGTATGTAATAATTAATTTTCAAAAAAAAAACTGTATGTAATAATTTATATTTTAAATCTAGACATGCAATTAAAAGAAAACATTACTAGATCATAGCATCATACTACCATATAAAGCTGTCTACGGTCGATTCTACCGCCCAAATCTACATCCACATCATTACTGACAGAGAAACTACTGTATTCAAAATTTCATATTTACCCTTTAAAAAGGCCCAAAATACCACATCCACCCATCTAAAAGCCCAAAACATCACATTCATCCTCTCAGAATTTTACAACTTATTACGTACCAATACGTAGAGAAGCGATGAAATAATAATGGTTCGGAACCGGCCGAGCCAAGAATCGGCAACAAACGCGCCGAGCAAGGGAAGCATCGTTGCGACACCAGACCACGTGTTCAATGCCGAGGCGGCTTTTGCGGTGCCTTCGCCGAGCGGGCCCGTTAAGTACGTGATTAGGTTTAGTGATATGCCGTAGTATGCGCACCTCTCTCCTACTTCCACTCCTGTATAAAAAAGAGAAATGAGAATGGTAATTGTTTACAAAGTTGGGAACCAAATCATCATGATAGATCGGCTGGAATTGTGAAGATTTGGGTGTGAAAATATGAGATAGTAATCAACGTGCTAGTTGTAGACTCATTTAGTTGATTTAAGATGATAATTTATGTGTTGACTTAACTTCTTACTTAGAAGTAGTGCCCATTTAACTGTAGAATTTGGTGAAATTTAGACAAAAAAGGACACTTAAAAGTTGAGAGAAACCAACTTCATAATAAAGTAAACTTTGACCTCCAAGGAAATCTAATCATCTTTTTAACTTAATTCCACACTCTTCAGTAACTCACAAACAATTAACAACAAAAACAGAGACTCTGAACAGAAAACCAACCAATTATGAACAAGGCGGAGGTCCACCCGCCGGTGGCGGACGGCTCCGCCGGCCGGCCATGGAAGTCGATGAAATCAGCCATGGATTCCCTTTCAGCGAGAGGAAGAAGCGGGCCCAGATCTGGATCCATGTCCATTTCCCTTCTTAAACAGTCACTCAACTCAGATTTTTTGGAGTTGAAAGAGAAGACTAAAGTCTATACACGTATCTCAAAGAAATCCTAATTTTTTCCTTACACCTGGTCTTTAACAAGCAATTATTGTACTAGGCCCGTTCGGTTCGAACCGACCGACGAAAATTGAACCGAATCGAATTTGTCAAAAGACTCGAAACTGATCTCATTAGTTTAGATATTTAAATTGTAATTGAACTAAATGGAATAAAATTGTCTTTAAATTTAATTGTTTGGTTTAAACCTAACTAAATCACAAATTCTAAAATTTTAGAAAGTTCAAAAAAAATTTAACTCCAAATCAAGAAATTATAATCATTTTCGTTTTCTAAAACGATCCATATTGAAAACAACACTTTATTAAACTATATAAATATTGAAAACGATCCATATTGAAAACAACACTTTATTAATAGAACATGAGATTTCAAAAAAAAAATTATATATATAAATCCAGAAAATTATATTGTTGATTCTATATATTTGCATTATTTAAAATTCTCCGATAGAACCTTATATATCGGTCAGTTCAGTTGACCGATTTACAAAAACCCAAACTGAACCGAAAACAAAAACTGAACTATATCAAATTTTAAATTGAACCGAACCATTAAACTGAAAAATTAAACTATTTAGACTGAAATTGATTAGTAGTTTTCAAATAAAACCAATCATACGAACTCCCAGTTTAATTGTTTTTTATTCGTTAACTGAGTGAAGACCGGGTCTAGGGAAAAGTTGTCGGGAACGAACCGTTGGTATTGCTTGTTGGATGGTCTCTGCATTAATTGGAAAGTTGACAATATATTCATCAAAAAATTAAGAAAATATTTAGAAAATAAGTAAATAATACAAGATATTCATTTAAAAAAGCTCTCCACGTGCTTAAGTTCCAATCTGACATGGAGAATCAAAATCTAATGCTCACCTACTCACTGGCCTGATTCGTTGGATTTGTGTCTAGTTGGAGTTTTTAATTAGGGAATTTTTCAAAGTTCCCTGATTTTTCTGAATATTTTACAAAGGTATCAGGTGCTATTCAGATCACTATATATAAAATAAATTCTTTTTTTAATGCAAGCTTGAGGTGTATAAAATAAAGACAAATTTACAAATAACTTCCTATCTTTTTTGAATATTACAAATAATTTCCTATCTTTTCAAAATTTATAAAAAATTCCTTTTCAGAAATATTTTCTTTACAAATATCACTCTCCATCCACTTTCTCATCCATTTAATGGTCAATATCATGGTATTTTGGTTATTTTTAAAAAATTAACTATTAAATGGATGAAAAAATGGATGAAGGGGAATATTTGTAAAGAAAACATTTCTGGCATAAGGTTTTTGTAAATTTTGAAAAGATAGAGAATTATTTGTAATATTCAGAAAAAATAGGAGGTTATTTGTATATTTTCCTAAAATTCATCTAATTTTGTAGGAACTAGAAAATCAAGAAAGTTTTTTTAAACGTTAAGAATGGGTTCTTGAAAAATTGTCCTTTTGGTTTTGATCATGATAATTTTCACATATCATATTATCATTTCGTCAAGTTATTTTTCGTTAAGCGGGACTGAATTTAGTTCGGTTGGTTTTCGTATTGTTCGGTTTACTTTTTCATGATTTCGTTGAAATTGCATGATTTATTGCTTTATCATTTTTAAATAATTGTAATATGACCATATGACTAACTTAATAATTCATTAACAAAAATTAACATACTCCTTAAAATAGATAAAAAATTAAAAAAAATTAACATACATTGGCAACATGTGTGTAATGTGTCAAGCGGAAAATGGAACACAAGCGCACCTATTTAATTGATGAGCATTCACAATACATGCATGGAACCTTATAGCGCCACATAATCGAAACAACGTCAAGAAATCGGAAGAGCTAATTAATGAGAACGACGAACGGGATGAGGTGGTGAAATCTATAACTTTCTATTTTGCTATCTGGCGAGAAAGATATATCCGGACTTTCAGGGAGAAAAATCAACACCGGCAAATGTCACGAACAAGGGCATAGAAGATTATCAATTTCATCAATGGGCACTCTCAATTGCTGAAACGTCAATGGGAGAAGCTACTGATTAATATAAAGTCAAATCAATTTTGCCTCTCAAGATATTTTAGCTGGGCTTTCTGTTTTATTTCGTTCATTCGATGCAAATTCTTTCATCTGTCTTTCTTTTGCTTCTAGGATTAGACTTGTAGTGTTCTTTTTCTTTTTAGATGTTCATTCATTAGCTTTTGTTTTCTATTTTTATTATGTAATAAGCTCTCCATCCAAGGATGGTTTCTATAACTTAACTTGATTAATTCCTAAGAGGACGCCCTGACTTATTAAAAAAAAAAAGCATACATTGGCAACATCATTGATCATGCCATGATAAATATATAAAAAAAGTTTGATGAAATCAGAAAGATAAAAATATATAGGTTCTTATAAATTCATCAGAAAGACAACAAACTATGTGTTCAAATTTTTCGACATTTATATAATCATATTAATGATTATAAAATGGAACATTATGTTAAGAAAATATAACATTGTTTTGCCATACACCTGGCAAGCACAAGTCACCCAATAATATCAAGATTTCATTCCTTACATATCAAATAAACCCTTAATTATCAAAAGAGAAATTATTCGGAATGTCTAGCTTTTGGAGTATTCAGAAGCGCCCACCAGGATATATCTTTGTGTTTACAAATATATCTTTTTGAAAATATATTTTTTTATAATTTCACTATATCTTTTGTGTTTACAAAAATATTTTTTTATAATTTCATCATACCTTTTGTTATAGAGCGTTGTTGGACACTCTAAAATGCTGACACTCCATATCTGAACTCTTATCAAAATTCCATTCCTTACATATCAAATAAACCCAAAATTATCAAAATTTCTTTCCCAACTAAGAACTTCTGAATTTTCCTACTTCCCCAAATATTCACTATACAAAATGACAACAATAATCACCCACTAGAGCAGGAGGGATGACAACTCATCGACAAATCATGGCAGTGTTCCTGTTTGTGGCGTGGCGAAAGAGGTGCCGGCGAATTTTCACAGGTCTTAGGAGGGTGCGCTCATCCGTAATCGAGGAATTAGATGAGGAACTGACGTTAAATAAGAAGAGCGAGCGAAAGTGGACGGAGACACACCTCCATTACAGTCGCTGAGCAAAGAAGAGAGAAGGAGAGCTCGATGATTTCAACTTCAAAGTGGAGTAGGCTAAGTGATGACTGATCAAGCGGCTCCCATCCTTCTGCTTTTGCTCTCCATTTTCTATTCTCTTTTGTTTTGGGCTTTTAGCTTTAGTTTGTTTGGACCGGATGTAATAGATATATAAATAGTTGGGCCTGGGTGTATTTTTGTTTGATTCCAATTTTCTGGCTGTTGCTAGAACTTGGATTTACTTTATGGTTTCTTCTTTCTTACTCCTTTGTAAATATTAAAAAACACAAAAATTTATAAAAAGCATTGCTTTGGAAGGGGGATAAATTAAGCTCTCTCCGAAATTTCTCAAAAAAAAAAAAAAAAAATCACCCACTAGAGCAAAGTTCCACTTCTCTCCATTTAGTACAAATACTGAAGGCTTTCCTTGTATGCTTCAGATATGAATAGAAAAACTATAAAATAGTGGTAAGAGAAATACATAATGTTAATTTATTGTAAAAAAAAAATTTATCTAATATATGTATGTTTTCTCTTGAAGGAGTTGTAATAAGACTTGACCATTAACATATCAAGACAAAAAAAAATTGTTGACAATTTCCCTCTAGTTTTTTATTATGTATTTCTTTTAACCTTGAGAAATATGTAAGAATTTTGTTCATAGTATCTAATGACTGGTTTTCATATGGCAACATGTAAAAATGGCAACCAAAAGCCATTTTTATAACTAATGGAGAAATAAAACAATAAAATTCTATTGCCAGCACAAAAGTTATGTAATGTGGTTGAGTAATGGAGAAATAACAAAATTCTATTACCAACCAAAAGCCATATACTAACTCCAATTTATTATTTTGGTATTAATAGACAAATCAAGTTCTATTTTAATAAATTTATACAAATCAAGTAAAAAAATCAGAAAAAAGAGAAAAAGAAAGCAAAACAAAAAGTTCAAATGTTCCTAATCTCGAGGGTTTTGTTGAAATGAATATGATAAATTAAATTTATTAATAAAAATATTATTTACAGGTAAGTGACATTTCATTTGTCATTATACGAAAATGTAAAGTACATCTACACACTCAAGAGAGGTTCTAGAAATCAAAAGATGGAATTTTCTTCAAATATCTTAATTAACTAGAGGCAGTAATCACCGACTATGTTTTACTTTACCTTGACCCCTAAGTGTGCTCCCACTTCACAAAGAATATTTTTCAATTTAGCAGTTATATTATTTCCTTATTGATAAAACAATGTACATAAACAAAATACAAATTCTGGATAGTTCAATAAGAGTTATGTTTAATGGGTTAACATTATATTTATATCAACATATATATAGTATTGATTATCGAAATGTTAAAATCAATTATCAATCATCTAAATAAAAAATATATTGCTCTGCTATATTGTAAATTGCATATCTTTGGTTCGACACATTGTAAATTAAATATCATATTATTTAGAATTTGTATCTTCATCATGAAATGTCAAATTAACTAAAAAATATAATTATAAAGATATGAAATTCAATATATAATATACTCAAATGATTTATTTTCATTTATACAGTTAAAAATTAATTTAGCATTTATAATTCCAAGATATAATAATTAATACTAAAATTATTTTGGCATGAATTGAATCTAGCACAATAAATAAATAGGTTTGGATAATCATCACTGTTGGTAATATGAGACCATATAATGCATTTCTCTCTCACTTTGTCTCTCTGCATTGTGGGTCCCACATAAAAAGAAACCTACCAGGTGGCTCTATAAGAAGGACACGTATCTCTCCTCTCTTTCTATGCACACAATCTCTCTCCCACAAGTTACACAGATCAATCAAGTTTGAGTCTCTGCCATGGCAAATGCTAAGTTTCTGTTTGCCATCCTTCTTCTCATGATCGTTTTTGAGGTTGTTTTTTTGCATGATAATAATGCAATTCGTCAAGTTATTTTAAGCTTTGATTCCCTGTAATCTAATATTTTTTTATCAAATTTATTTTTCAGATGAACATATTTGACCAGCCATGGATGCCGGGAGTCGAGGCAATAGGTGAGATTTTATTTTTTCTTCTACCAAAGAAATATTCATATAATTAAGAAAGACAGAACATTTGGAATGCTATGCAAAAATTTGTCAAATTTTACATTTCGGAATGGCTAGATCAGTGACAACTACAATCACGATTTATAAACTAAGTATTTCAGATTATTAGTATGTTAGATCAGTAATCCACACCAGTAAAATGTACAAAAAATATATATTCATATGGATTAATTAAGAAAAGAGAACACTTGGAATAATCATGCAAATTTTTGTCGTTAAAATATCACAATTCGAAACATCTAGAGTGATAGTTATCATTACAATTTAATTAAGTATTTCAAATTGTTAGTTGGTTTGTGATAATTGTGTGGTAGTTATATTGGATCAGTACATCAGTACAATTAAAGTCTTCTTAATCATGATTTGTAAATTAAAAAGGATCCATTCAATTCATTCTCAAATTAACCATAATTTTTATTTTCCATACAGATTGTGGAGGAAAATGTGCCGTTCGTTGTGGTAAATCAGGGAGGCCAAAAATGTGCATAAGAGCTTGCAATACATGCTGCCAAAGATGCCAATGCGTGCCGGACGGAACGAGCGGTAACATGGACCAGTGCCCTTGTTATGCTGACATGAAAACTCACGGTGGTCGCCCTAAATGCCCTTAAAATTTTATGTGAATTATAAGAAATTAAGAATAAGTTATATGTCTAAAGTTATGAATGAGGATAATAAAATGGTATGTTGTGTAATATTTATGTGAATAGTTATGTTATTATAAATAAAATGTTTTTATTTTGTGAAGATATTTTTCTTTTTTCAATTTTTGGAACTTGTTTGAAGAATGCCTGAATTGAGAATGAGAACTTAACTGGGCCATTAAAAAAATGGACAAATGAGAAAATGGGCTGGGCCCAAAAAGACCGGACTCAAATATTTTGTAATATAATAATACACATATATTGATATATACAAAACAATTATTGTAGTAAATGAAATATAAAAATAGAGTTCATTTTAAAGCGCCCAGCAACGTCTGATTTCAAAAAAGTATGATGAAATTACAAAAAGATATATCGGTAAACACAAAATGTATAGTAAAGTTACAAAAAGTTATATTTTCAAAAATATATGATGAAATTACAAAAAAATATATTTTCAATTAGTTCTGCACAAAATATATATGTGTACAACTAAAATTGTATGATGGCGCTGCTGGGCACTCCATAAGCTGAGCACTCCGAATAATTTCTCATAAAGATAATATGCAAAATATGTTTGCAAGAAAATAACGGCGTGATTTTTATTTTTTAAACATAATGTCTGAAATATTATAAAATATGACATGATTTTTATTATTTAAATAAACATAATGTTAGGGATATTATAACGAGAAAAAATATAACATAATTTCCAAACGTATGTGTTTCAACGGTGAATAAAAATGTTTGACCCAAAATAATACCATCTGTTCTGCCACAGCAACCATCCATTTTTTACACAATACAAAGGATATTCGCATTTCGTGCGACATTTCATAATCTTTTGTTGAAAATATTATTGGTATAATCAGCCGCTAAAGAGAAAAAAGAAGCGCAATCAAGTGACATAAGATTAACCATTATGTATTAATCTAAAATGTTTGGAATTTCGATCGGCGTACCACAATAAAATGATCATCAACTAAACAAGAATAATACTCAATAAAATCTTATCTCATAACAAAATTATATATAACTAGAGGTTACCTCGCTCCGCTTCAGATAAATCAATTTATAATTTTGATTAATAAAATTTTAAATTATTTTAACAGTGAAGTGATTAATATCTGATGTGTTAAGTTTCATATTTGATTTGCAGCTTTTAGAAACTAATAAAATAGTATTTTATCCTACGTACAATATTTTTTTCCTTCTAATATTTTTTTGATTTTATCCGTATTTTAATTCTTTGTTAATAATAATTTATGTGAAATATTATCTTATCTTTTATATATTATTTGGAACGACAAAATAAAATATGAAAAAAATGTTGAAAAGTATTTTGTCACAAAAATGAATAAATATATGAAATTTTAAATATAATTCAGGTACTTTTTTGACATATATTTTCATAGGGAGTAATGTAGGAATTTCAAAATATATGTTTTTTATAATATTTAGAAATATAAGGACTTTCTAATTTTTTTTTACACTAATTATTATTTATTTTACTTTTTCAGTCTTGAATAGTTTTCTCTTCATCTTCATGAAATAAAATGTTAGCAATCTTAAACCGGTCCACTACTAATTTTTTTATTGGACTTAGATAGGGATTCCCAAGATTCTTGATAGTGGTAAAAGTGGTCAAAACTAATAATATGGTCATATATATATTTTTTGTTTTTTTGGTTTTTATGAACCATCTAATATTTTAATAACCAAATATAATTTAACTTTCAATCACCACTTAGTTTATAATATCATTTATTTTTAGTATTCATTATCACTAAAAATTGAATATCAATACTCAAACAATGTATAATTTGGGGGACAACTATAATTTCTTATATTTAAATGGCCCCCACCACGCATTTTTCCTTAAAGCAGTGATTTTGTCATATTACATGCTATATGAGAAAATACGTAGTGAGTCATAATAATATCAATATACTTAACATATTGACTCACTACACGAAATTTTACATAGTTTTAGCCACATCATTTTACTCAGATTGTGGGCCCATATTTTTTCTCTTTGATTTCCTGTAAAATTTATGATACAAAGAGGTCCAAATGGGTTTACCAATTATATTCATTAATTAGCTCATTTCATCAAACATTGCATAGAAAAGACTACAAAAAAATTCAAAAAAAATACACGTGTCAGCAAGTTAGCAAATTAGAAGAATTGTATATAGGAGAATATAACTCTTATATCCTCAAGCAACATTAAAAAAAAATATAACTCTTATATGTTCTTTGATATCATTTTTCTTCAACCTACGGGTTTTTCAAAGAAAAAGAATCAAGTGTGGTGTATATGTTCAAAGAAAAAGAAGTAAAAGAGAATACCTTTCTCGGCCTTTTGGCTAAGATCAAGTGTAGTATCTGTTCAAAGGAAAAAAAAAGATAATATTCTTCTTTTACTTCTTTCCTTATTCACTTCTTTCCTTATTCTCTTCAAAGAAACAAATAAATATGATATATATTATCTATATATTCAATATCAACCTATAATATTATTAATATAAAAATACCACATATTATAAAATAATTATTATATAATATATAATATTTCCATTTTATAATGATCAAAATAACCTTTTATTGTAATATAATTAAAATTGAAAATATTAATTAATTGTATATTAATAATAAGAGCTTAAGATTATTTATATTACAAGTCTGTAAATTACAATTTACATTATACATGGAAAGAATCCTCTAATTTAATATTCCTTCTACTAAATTTTAAAATTTTTAGATTTTAATTTATTTTGAAGATATAAAGATCCCTCAAAATAGAAACAAATCCATACAGGCAAGGATTTGTCTACTAATAATATATCCATGCATTTGGCAGCTCTATAAAGACGCGTGCTTTCTTCTCCTTCTTCTCACCCTTCTCTCTCTCTCTCTCTCACACACACAAACACACACAAATCAAATTTCAAGCTTCCGCCATGGACAGAACCAAGGTTTTGATTTCAGTTCTTCTTCTCATGATCCTTGTTGAGGTTGGACATGGATGTCCATTCAGAATGCAAATTAAGTTATTTAAAGTTAAATAGGAATGTAATTAATTTAGCTTTGTATTTATGTATATAATTTATTGATTATATTGTATAATTTTCAGATAAATGTATTGGATCAACCATTGATTCCAGTAGTCCACGCAATAGGTGAGATTTTGTTTTTTTTTACTAAGGATAAGGAAATATTGTTTGTATGGATTAAGAAAACGTAATGGAAAAAATGATTAAACACAAACATAGCACTTTGGAATAAGGAGTAAATTTCTTTTTTTTTTTTGTTGAAAATAATGGAGCAAAATTTTGTAGTTAAAATATACAATTCAGAACCGAAATATGAGATTATAAACGCTATATTGAGTGTAAATTTAAGTGATTTATAGTTATATCCGTCTACTAGTGTTGTATGAAATCAATACATTAAATACTCATATAACTTTAAAGTAACAACAAAACTTTCTTACTTTATTGAAAAAAAGATCGAAGTTTAAAATTACTTAATCATCATATTTTTCTTTTGAAAGCATACAACAAGCTTTTAGTGTCTCTCGTGTAATTTTGTTAATCAAAGTCGAATTACAAACCATGATTGAATCATTTTTTTTTCAAGCAGATTGCGGTGTAAAATGCGCGGATCGTTGTAGCAAATCAAGTCGGCCGAACCTGTGCAATAGGGCTTGCAACACTTGCTGCGAGAGATGCCAATGTGTTCCGAGCGGTACCAGCGGTAACCAAGACGAGTGCCCATGTTATGCTAACATGAAGACTCATGGCGGGCGCCCAAAGTGTCCTTAATTAAATATTATGAAGTTAAGAATAAAGTTGTATGTCTAAAGTCTTCTTAAGCGATTATAATTATATTATCTAAAATTATGACTGGCTTTAATTATAATGTAGTTTGATATATGTATTTATATGCTATAAATTGAGGGATTTCTGATGATGCTATAAATGATGGTATAATGCTTTATATGAATAGTTATGTTATTGTGTGTAGAGTATTCAAAATAAATAAAAAAGTATCAATATTGGATGGTTATCCAAAATTGATGGCTATTGAAATGGAAAATATTCATTATATACCAATATCAAATCAGTATCAAATAATCTCACAAATAAATTTCCATAAGTAAAATTCACAAATAAATTCCCATAAATAAATTCAAAAATAAATTTCCATAAACATTATTCTTAATTTTTTTGAATGCAAGCTTGAGGTGGGTGAAAACATTATTCTTAATTTCTGACAAAATAGTCATAATTAACAAAAATAAATTTCATCTCCAAGCATAAAATATATCCTAATTAGCATAATTTTATTTTAATTTCCATAAATCAACGATTTGTAATGGTTTACATTTTTTCACCATTTTCATAATCTTTACAAAATTACCATTCATAAGAATATATTTCCCATAAATACAATAATTTATGTGAATATGTATGTATTAAGAATAAAATGTTTTTATCTTGTGAAGATATATTTTCAATTTTTGTTTTTTTGTTTTTGTTTTATTTTTCCCAACTTGCTTGAATAATATTTAAATTGAGAATGAGAACTTCAATGGGTCAAGTCAATAATTGGGCCACATGAGAAAATGGGCTGGGCCCAAAAAGGGTGGACTAAAATAATATAGTATAAAAAGCAGTTTTTCTTATCAACATTTATGCAACTCTTTTTTCTTCTTTTCTTCTTTTTTTCTTTTTTTATGAAATCATATTAATCTTACTAAAAAAGAAATTTTTTATGAAATCATATTAATCTTACTAAAAAAGAAAAAAAGAAAAAAAATACATTTTAGTCTCTTTCAATTCAAGGCTATAAAGAACAAAAATAATAATAAAAGTGAGACCTTTGCAAAGATCCCCTTTCTCTGCTCTCTCTCTTTCTTCTTTCTTTTGTCTCTCTCAACTCCTTTGAGCGATTTCACCGAAGAAAGGTCAGCTGTTTTTCTCTTTTCTTCCATTAATTGACAGTGGTAGCTTGGATTCAATGTGTTCTGGCGTTTATGCGTGTTGATTTGTTAGAAAATGTGTTTTAATTTGATTCTACTATATATTTTGATTGATTCTCACTCAATTGGATTCAAAAGGAATTCGAACCAATTGATTTTAAAAGGGTTGAGGGCGAATTTTTCTGGGGTGTTTGGTATTTCTAATTGGGTTGTTATAATAGGTCAATTGCTTATCTTATTCTGAAATTCCAGTGATAAATTAGCGGTTTAAGTTAATTTCATCTCCTTAATTGGCACTTCGATTGAATGGTTGATTAATGGGTCTGAAAATTTTGAGAGTTAAAATGGATTTTAGCAATTAATTCAATTTCTAGTTTCGAATATTCCAACTAGTTCCCTCTTTTTAATGGTTCTTCTTGATTTAATAAAGAAAAAAAACCAAAAAAAAAGAAAGAATTATTATTAATCCCACTAAAATAATTATCGATTGTGATTGATCCATCACTATAAGGTTCCTTTGTATTTCAACAATCAACTTTTTCTAAATTTCTGAAAATTCAAACAGTACCCACCAAAATTTATTCCAGTAAAAAATTTCCTTAAAAACAAAAATTCTTGTAGTAAACACTTAAGACTTGTCTTAACAATATAATCGCATAAAAAGACAAAGACTTTTCTTCTAAAATATTTCCATCTTTTTCACAGGAAATAAATAAATCAATAAATCAATATAAAAACCTACTTACAAAAAAGAAATTGAAAAAAGAAAAAGAAAATGAGTTTATCATCTTTACTCCTCCACATAATGGACATAAATTTAAATAAATCATAAAAACCTCAAAAAAAAATCTCCATCATTTTCTAACTCTCTCCAAATATTACAGGAAACAAACAAATAAATCAATCATAAAAAACAAAAAATGAGCTTAGCTTGTTTAGTCTGCCACGGAATGGACAATTCTTTCAGAAGCTACTCAATCTCGAGCTCAGAAGGCGAAGGCCGGTGTGGAGCGGTCGTAACATGCTTCAAGCCCATTACTAATAACAATAATAATGCTACGTCAAAGGTCGCGCCGTTCCCGCTTGTAGCGAATCCGGACGGAGCGCCGCCGAGGCTGCAGAGGAGCAGAGCGGTCTCGAGGGATTTGGTTAGAGATTGGAATTTTGATGAGGTTATTTTGGACAGTTAGTTAGAGTTTTTTTGGGTTTTTTGGTTGGGGATTGGAGTGGAGTTTGTGATGTTGGATTTATGTGAGTTGTGTTTGTAAAAAGTATGGGTTTGTTATGAGAATTTGGACTTTATGAGTAATTGAGATGCCTGTTTGTGTTATATGTGAATAATTTTGTTGTTTAGTTTTAGAGATCTTGTTAGGGACTAGAATCAATAATTCTAAAATTATATCTCATAATCATTTTCTTACATAGTTCTAGCATAAAAAATATTGAAAGGATACGTGAGTTTTCGGCAAAGAGAACCCTAAGATGTTATATTCGTAACATCTTATAAACTATGACTTCTAAAATTTCTATTGTATTAAATAAAATTTGAATTTTGTGCAGACAAAGCATATCTCTCCGTTGTCATTACACAACTTCTTAATTATTGTAAACTATGATCTTGAGAACTTTGAAGAGCATCATCGTCAAGTAGATCTTATCCCCCGGTTCAATCCACTCACTGTTGGCACGCCTCCAAGGTTAAGTTATGACATATGTCATAATTGTGTTAACTTAGTTAAATTTTGACTCTCTCTAGTTTCTCATTGTATAAAATTGAAAGTAAAAAATCGTACTATCTATAATTTTTACCATCAAATCAGTATATGAAAATTGAGAAAAGAATGAACATATATTTATAATAATTAGAGAGGACCTCATACTTGATGTGTGAAAGGAACAACAATTACATGTTTTCACAGTTAACTAACAACATCAAGCACGTTATGAATGAATTTTCATAACAAAAAGATCATTTAGTGCTTGCTACTATATCAATTACCAATTGGATTCAACAGTTTCGGTTGTTAATCATATTTCCATGATTAATTGGCAATACTATTTGCTACAAAAATAACTTGATTAAGAAAAAAAGGATTTTGAACTGAATCTAATGTGATTTGTTCAAATAAAAAAACGAGTACATGAAACTTCAGGATTCTAGTGTAAAATATGTAACAAATAATAGTAACCAAGTTGCCACGTCAAAGGTCGCGCCGTTCCCGCTCGTAGTGAATCCGGATGGAGCGCCGCCGAGGCTGCAGAGGAGCAGGGCGGTCTCGAGGGATTTGGTGCTGGATTGGAATTTCGATGAGGTTATTTTGGGCAGGAGTTTTTTTTTTTTTTTTTGGTTTGAGGATTGGAGTGGAGTTTGTGGTGTTGGAGTGATGTTTGGGAAATGAGTTGTGTTTGTAATAAGTATGGGTTTGTTATGAATTTGTTGGACTTGAGTAATAGTGATGCGTTTTTGTGTTTATAACTTTATATGTGAATATTTTTGCTGCTTTATTTTAGAGATGTTGTTTCGAGGGATTTGGTCAGGGATTGGAATTTTGATGAGGTTATTTTGGGCAGTTAGTATTTGTTTTTTGGGTTTTTTTTATGGAAAAAAATTTGCTGCTCCCATTATATCTACCTCTCATTGTCTCCCACACTATAAGAGCCCAATTTAGAGAGTACGACCATATTTAAAACTATTTTTTAAATACCTCATAACGGCTCCAATTCAAATCAGTTCAAATATTCAATAAATCCAAATTATTGACTCCCACCCGGCTCCCATCCATATCATCTCGCAATATTTTGATTTCGCACGATATGTTCAGAATGGTATGTGTTTTGTTTAGACATGTATGGATTTATACCATACTGTTATGTGTTTTGTTTAGACTGATATGAGTTTGTCAACACTTGATATATAATGACTAGTATGTGTTTTTTTTCAAATCTAGTATGAACTTCTATTCATCTGATATGTATTTTGTTTAGACTTGCATGAGTTTATACCTTACTGATATGTCTTTTGCTTTAACTGGTATGTATTTGTCAAAATTTGATATATAATGACTAGTATGTGTCTGTTGAAATCTGGTATGGACTTATATTCATCTTATATGTGTTTTGCTTTCACTGGTATAGACATCTATTCATCTGTTTGTATGTATACTGGTATGTCTTTTGCTTCAATTGGTATGCGTTTGTCACAATTTTTGAAATATAAAGACTAATATGTGTTTGTTGAAATCTGGTATGGATTTCTATTCATCAGATATGTGTTTGTTTAGGTAAAAACCTAGAAAAAAAACACTGAAAAAAATCCCATAGTTAATTGTTGGAACTGTGTTAGCTTAGTGGTCATGGTACCAACCCTATCTATTTATAGGTGAGGGTTTCGAATCCCACGTCTAGCATGATTGATTTAAAAATTTAGATGAAGACATATGAGCCCACCTAAAAGAGGACAAACATCAAGTGATCATCTTCGCTTGCCAGCAGGTGTGAGAAATCCTTCCAAGCGAAAGAACAAGTGGTTTGCTCTTCCACGAACGACCTCACACTCTCCAGCTAAGATAGGCAGGGGAAGCTTAGTACAGTACTTGTAGTTCTCACTCAAAAAAAAAATTGTTGGAACTGTGTTAGGATTGAGTAAATTGAAATGATGGATGAGATCAACTTGACTAGTAATTGGTAACACGTCTACACTGGATTAATTGGAATAATACAATGTTTTTAAGTTACGATATTTATTTGAAGGCAACGGTGTTTATTCTGTCGGTTGTATCGCCCCAAAATTCAAAATTTAGTAGAAATCTTAGAATAAATATATAAATAAATGACTAAAAAATTGATTGTTCAAACATTATATTTTAATTATTATATTGGGAAAAAAAGTCTTTTAGAGCTCACTATTGATGAAAAATCATGCATGGTTTCAATATTATTCTATAGTAAATTAAGCAGATAACTTATATATAGAAAAGTGTGTTTTTTTAATCTCTTTCCTTTTCTGTTCTATTTTGTATAATACATACCATATGGGAAACAAAGTCTTTAGAGCTCACTATTGAAGTAAAAAGAGTATCATATATTTGCTAACTTAAAAAAAATTCAGTCTATAGTATTTTAGTTATAATTGAATGATTAGCATCAGAAACAAAAAAAAAATTGAAAAATGTTATATTTTGATCAACCAAAACCATAATATTTTTTCCCTTTTGACTCTTTAACGTCATTTGAAAATGAATCAATGAATTGGGTCCATTGTTGTAAACTTGAAGTCCAACAAAATCAACATTGAAAACGCAAAATAATATCAAATAATCAAAGAATTATTTTGGGTGACTGGAGCAAAATTAAATCAAAAGAAATGAAGATACCTATGCATGTGATAACTCACACATCTAGTCATGAAGTTGAACCGTTCATTTCTTCAAAAAACTCAAAAAAACTTTGTTGTTGCTTTTCCTCATCTAAAATATTATATCAATCCAGTTCATGAAAAAAAATATCTCAATCCAACTTCAAAAGGTAACTAGAAAATTAAAAGTGGGATGGGCTTTTCTCACGGAATTTTCTTCATTTATTAAGAAAAGGCAATAACTCTCAGTGATGAAATAGAATTTGATAGACACAATTCAGAAGTTATGAACGTATACTTCCCAATATTTTTCTTTTTAGCTGTAATAGACCACAATATTTATCTAATTTGAATTATACAAATACTAACCGCGATCTCCTCAATGAAAACCAAAATTGTAAAGAGGAACATCTTTTCCTCAATGAAATTTAAACCAGCAAAGAGTGACATAATTACCAAGAAAAATAACAAAAATATTCACCAAGGACACTTGTTCATTCAGTCCAAAAATGACATATCTCAGAGTCAAATTGTCAAAACATCTCACAATTTATTTGTTTCTCACATAACAGAGCATAACACCTCAAAAAAGAATGCAAAATAAAAGCATTTTTTAAACACTAAATATTTGTTATAAAAAATCATTCATAATGTTCTTGAGGTTGCTAGTTAACTGTGAAAACATGTAATTGTTATTTCTTTCACACATCAAGTATGAGGTCCTTTCTATTTAATATAAATATATGTTCACTGTTTTCTGAATGGGAAAATGAAAATCACTCCCTTGTTGGGGACTCCCAGAGCACAACACATAATGCTGGACGACGTGTTTCCCAGCAGGCGGAGTTTCCTATCTCCTCTCTGCCGTCCCTTTCTTCTCCATCGCGACGGATCTGCTATATACCGTTTGTCTGAATTATATCATATCTATATACTGTTTTCATCTGAATAATATATAACAATGTTATCAGAACCGGCCCGGACGTCGAATCGGAGGAGTCTCGGGTCACCGGTTTACCGGTCCAACCAGTGGGTCAACTGGGTCAATCGCTGGTTTTCAGAATATAATTTATACACAAATAAAATAACTCTGTATGCATTACATATATTTCAAAACAAAAATTTCAAATATCAATCACTTAACTTTATTAATACTAAAACAATATTTAGAGATAATTTAAGTAAATGATTCGAACACCAAATAAGACATACAATTGAATAGTGAACTACTAATAAGTAATAATAAATAAATTGAGGACAACATATAAATCAAATTTAAATCAATCAAAACTCCAATGATGAACTGTAAAATTATCTTTGTGTGTATCATGTCCATCTTCTAGCCCAAATGTTTGTCCATATTGAATACCATCATTTACTTGGGTTGCGTCAGTTGTAGCTGTTGCACATTGTTCCTCAACTTCATCTCCAAAATTTATATTATCCAAATCAATGATTTCAACTACAATCACATTAAAAAATTATAAATATAATAAGTGAGTAGTTAAAAGAGATACCAATATAAAAATAAAAGAATGTAAGTTACCATCATTTTCCACATTATTTTCTATTTGGAGTCTAGCCATCTGATTTCGAAAAATTTCCAATTCATCGGTCGTTAATAATGGTGGATCATCCTCCAAAACCCATTTGCCGTTATCAATAAAATCATCAAAATTTATTGGGTCATAATTTCGGCCTCAAAGTAATATCCTACATCGCAATTATCAACTTATTAAAAAAAAACAGATAAAACCTAAATTATTATGTCATAATGGCAGATGGTGCCTCATAATTCATCCATACCTTTGGTGCAACCTCAGATTATAATGCACATAAACAAGATCATTCAACCTTTGGTGCTCCATTCTGTTTCTTTTCTTTGAAAAAATGAAGTCAAACACACCCAGATGCAATGCATGTTTGACTTAAGATACGAATGGCTAACTTCTGCAAATTTGGTGCACTATTGCCATAGGTCATCCACCATTCATCTATGAAATAATATATGAAAAATATGTCAACTTAGGTTGGTAAATAATATATTAATTACACTTAAAAAAAATGTAAATTAAGCGAAAACAAGTATGGTCCTTCATACCTGGTTGCATCAAATGATGATCACGTACTCTGCTATCACCCGTCCAAAATCCCCCTCAGCTTTTCGAAATATTCTCATCTCACTGGTTAACTTGCTTTGCAGACCTATTTGTCCGTGAGCGTACCTCTCTATCACACCAAGTATGCCAGAACTGGTTTTCATGTGCTTGGCCATTTCGGTGGAGTTGTATTGGTTGGTAGGATTAAACCAATATCCTGCTGCATGAATATCCTTGCTGAGTTGTTTATCCCAATGCGCATCAATTATTTGCAGATATGGTTCTACGACCTTCTTTCTCCTTTGAAACCTCTGAATAATCTCTTCCTTAGCGGCATGCATAGCATCGTAAAAATAGCCCATAGAAGATCTCTCATCACTATCCACCATTCGAAGAACACGGACCAGAGGCTCAGTTATTTGACAGATCGTAGCACAATCTTTCCAAAATTGTGGGTCAAGTACATTTTCTTGGAACTTCTTCCCCTTATTATCCTTTGCATATGAGCATGTTAGCCATTCTCTTGATGTTACCATGGCCTGCAATGCGTCGTTTTGAACAAAGATGCTCTGCAAAGCAATAAAGTTTGTTGCAAAACGTGTAGTTGCTGGCCGAAGTATCTCCTTTCCCCCGGTGAACTTCCTCATCAAGTGCAAGGGGTAGCAATGGTTGTAAATGTACTTGGTAATACTCGATGCTTTGTCGACCACAACTCCAACTTCTTCCAATTTTCCTATATCAACTAACATCAAATTTATACAATAGACAGCACAAGGAGACCAATAAAGTATAGGGAATTCTTGCTCTAACATGTTACCTACATTGAAATTAAATCTAGTTAGCTCTTGAATTTTCATAATGCCAATTAAAAAGAAAAGATAAAGAAATAAAATAAATTCACCTGCAGCAACATAATTTCTGGCATTATCCGTGACTACTTGCACAACGTTATCCACCCCAACAAATTGCACAACTGCTTTAAATAGGTTGAATAACATTTCCGAGGTCTTGGAAACTTCTGTTGCATCAACAGATTTCAAGAAAACCGTTCCCTTTGGACATTGTACCAAGAAATTAATTAGAGTTCTTCTCTTTTGATCGGTCCAAGCATCTGCCATCACTGTGCAACCGGTCTCTCTCCAATTATCACGAAATTCTTCCACAAACTTTTTTATTTCCTGAACATTCCTTTCAAGAAAATAACCGCGAACATCGTGAAAATTTGGTCCGCGATAACCAGGTCCAAACTAGCTACTGCATCCAACATTTTCTAGTAATATTTTGAATTAACGGCATTAAAAGGGACTCCTGCATCTATCAACCACTTGGAAACAACTAAATCAACCTTCTCTTTGGCTTCTTTTGATTGTAAAACGCTTCTAATCGATGGTTGTGCCCCTGGCGATGTTCTAGGCATGAAATAATCATCTATCCCGAGTTTTTCATTTCTCAAGCTTTGTACCCGCACCTTACTACCACTAGGTTGACCTCGATTCACAACACCTTTTCTCTTGGAGCCCGGGGTTGCCGACAAGTTGACAACTTCTTCAACTTCATTCCTTTGCTCATCAGAAGGCCGCAGTTCATCATATTCTTCGTATTCTCCAGCCTCTTTTCTTTTTCTGGCAACCTCAGCAAGGTTTTCTTTCATCTGATGACGGACATCTGGAGGCACCTTTTTGCACGGTGTAACTTCTCCTCTTACGCCGGCTAGGTGCTTCTTGACTCGATTGATGCCACCTCCTTTGAATATGGCTGCACAATACATGCAATGAATTCTTATCACCTTCTTCGCATCATTTTCTTCTTTGGTGCAATGCCCCCAAGCTGGATCATTCTTGCCTCTTGTTGCGGATCTTGGGGAAGATGGCTGCATTGATCCATTTTCGTCAGGATTGGTTGCCATTACTTCTCAATTAAGTGTTTCTGCTAGAAACCAAAAGTCAAACAAAATGAATGTGAGTTAATAAAATATATATGTATATAATCTGAACTTTTGTGATGTAAAACAATATAATAAATTGAGATATAAAAAAATATTATCTGAATTGAGATGTAAACCAACCTTCCTTCTCAAACTTTTGAAGTTTTGTGCTTTTTCTTTGACAAAAATTTAAGAGACCAAGTCTGATGAATTGAGAGCCTGAGATGTAAAATTGATAATGAACATGTATTAGTATTATGTTTGTGATAGTGTAAATATAATGTTTTTGATTTGTAAATTACTTGTACAGACTGTACATGGGAAAATAATTTTTATACAAATTTAGCTAATTTTCAAGTTGATTTGTAAATTATTTATACAGACGTGTTTATGGAAATTTGGTAGCTTCACTATAAATAATTTATACAGCTTAGTTCTCAAAAAAAAGAAAAATTGTACAGCTTATAAATAATCAAACTTTGGTGGAAGATATTATTTGTACAGCTTATGAACTAGTGATTTAGTATGCTAGTGTACATGTATAATATCTTCCATCAAAGTTTCATGCTTTTTTTGGTTTATTCATGCACATATTCATGCAATTTTTTTTTTGTTTAGCTTCAATTTGGGGGAAAGTGTACAGAGGACCCATCAGTTTACGAAATCAAAACAACTTATAAGAAATATTCAATGAAACTTAACGAAATTCGAAGCATAAAACAACATATTTACTTACAAAAAAGCTTCTTCTTTCTCAGATCTAAAGCTCCAAAATTGGTCCAATGTTTCAAATTCACAGATGCTCTTAAATAACTTTGCAATTGAGTAGCATGAAAAATTCCTAGCTAGATTGAATATTAAAGACATTATATCTTCAATAGAATCAATTTTTTTGATTATTTCCATTAAGCAACCCAAAGAGAAGGAAAGAAATCACGTGAGAAGAAACGAAGAATGTGAGAGGAAAAGACAGGAATGAAAAAAATCAAAAAAATTGTTTCAGCAAAAAACCGGGTTAAAGAGCCTGTTTAATTTGCGGTTTTTTCATAAAACCGGCCGATTCAACTAAAAAAATCCGGTTTTCTTGCATATCCGATCCAATGTGTGGACCGAACCGGAAATCCCACTGGGTCTGATTTTTTCCGGTTCAACCACTGAACCGGACTGGTTTTGATAACACTGATATATACTGTTTATCAGAATATATAGTGATATATATACTGTTTGTCTGAACATATAGAGATTTCCTAGTTTACTAAAAAAAAGAACTGTCATTTTTTGCAAGGACAAAATCTGATAAGCTTTATCTGCACAAAATTCAAAATTTATTTAATATACTAGAAATGTTAGAAGTCCTAGTGTTAAGGATATGGGAATCGTGTGTATTAATGGAAGATGAATCTTGGGGATATTGTGTATTAAGGGTAGATAAATCTTGGTGATTATATTAGAGCCTTAGAAAGATAATTAATGTGGTGATTAATGGGGACAATTAGCCGTTAGGTGTAGAATTAGTAGGTGATTGTTGTAGAACTTATAAATATGCTTATCCATGCAAATATGTAGTATAATGATATTCCATCAATTCGTGAAATTATATTTATTTCTCTTCTCCAATATTAATGTCTACACCTAGTTTAGATGTTAAGTATCTTAGGGTTCTCTTAACCGAAAACTCATGTATGGTTTCAATATTTTTATGCTAAATCTATGCAAAAGAATGATTATGATATATAACTTGAGAATTATTGATTTCATAATTTGAGTGAAATAAATCATGAACTAATCGTAATTGTTGGAATATTCTTTTTTTTATAAGTAATTGCTAGAATATTCTTAATCCTAATTCTGTTGACCAAGTCTCAAGGTTTGTTGACCAAGTCTCAAGGTTCTCTCAACAACGGTGGAGGAAGAAAATATATTTTTTATTGTTTGGAGATAGAGTTTGGATGAATGTTTCGTCTGGACATGTGGTTATGTACTGAGTGGAGCGGCGGCATAGCAAAAATAAAATTGAAAATCTCAAAACGTATATTCCTCGTTTATGAAATTGCGTTTTTTTTGGCAATTTGGCAAAAAAAGGAAAAAAAAAGAGAAACGGACTGAAGATACCAAACACATTTCATTTTTTTTATGGCAAAAAAAAATAAAAAACAGAAAATAAAAATATTCCCAAACACACCCTCAATTACTCATCAAGTCCAACAAATTCAACACAAACCCATACTTTTTACAAACACAACTCACACAAACCCAACATCACAAACTCCGCCTACGGGCTTCAACAAAAAAAAAAAAATCACAAACTCCACTCCAATCCCCAAATAAAAAAAAGGAACGGCTATTTACCTCCCATAATTAGTGACTCCCTACCTCCCGATCAATCATAGCGCGTCACGTGACACCCAAATGGGAGGTATTTAGAAAATTATTTTGGAGTCCATTTTACCATCTCCTATTAACTCTCATATTTGTGACATTATTAGAAGCTCCCAAATTACCTCCCATAAAAATTAAGCATGCACTTTTTTCTCCTACCTCCCAATAACTCGCATTCAATTTCTCAAGATTTTAGTATAATTTTTTATCATAATTGACATATTTTTCAATTATATTTTGACTTTCTCTAATTTCTCATTGTATTGTATAACATGGAAACTAATAAAATCAAACTATTCAAAAAATTTAACATCAAATCGTGACATGCAAATTGACATAACAATGAACATGTATTTATAATTAGAATATCATACTTGATATGCGAAAGAAACAGTGACTAATACCATGGTTAATTAGTAACATCTAGCACATTATGGATGAATTCTCAAAGCAAAAAGATTAGTTAGTGAACATAGAAATTGCATGACAAAGCAAACAAGATCGAATACACATTATGACATTACACTGCTGTCCCTTTTCTCCTTCACGAATAGAAAAGAAATTATGTTCATCTTTTGTGTACATATATCACAAGGAGATTCTCGTGCTTCGCACGACATATGTAGCATTGTGCATGATTAATTATATGGACTTCCAAGTTCGTTTTTAAGATTTTAGTACATTGGATTTTACATGACTACATAACTTTGTGCTTGTTTGGAAAATTGTTGTGTACATTGGATATATGGCCTATAACCTATATCTTATTAAGCTGCTGATGACTTGATTATATTCTAATTTTTTGTCATTCCCTTCTTCTTTTCTAATATTTATTGAAACATATCAAAAAGAGGATTTAGTAAAAAAACAATCTTTTTGAAAGAACTTGCATTTTTTGCGAAGAAATTTCAGCCTACCTAAGATCTCATGCTTAAGAAATTGGAAATTTAGCACTATGTTGAGCGTATGAAAAATAATTATTTTCTAATGTCAGAAAAAAAGAAAAATAATTATGTTCATATCTGCAAAGTCAAAGTTTCAATACTTTAGAAAAGTTGTGTATAAAAACAACATATAATATTAATCACACAATAACATAGAAAAATATGACAAAATGTCGCACAAAGCGTGAATATCTCTAGTAATATATATAATTCTAAATGCTATTATCTACGATCCTTACACAATATAAATCCACGTCATCCATTTTAAGACTACCATCTGATCTTCATTCTTCGGCCGAATCCACTAATACAATCTCTAGCTTCATTTTTTATTAAAATTTGAATGCACAAAATTGCACCACTTCTAGCTAGCATTTTTTTGTCTTTTTATGTTTTCTACATATAAAATTATAAATCACATTCCTTCAAAAAAAAAAAGTATAAATCACATAAAAAGAAAAAATCATAAAGTAAAGAATTGCAATTCTCACTGGTAAATTGGATTAAAGCGGTTTCATATATATGTATACATACAACTTTTAATTCTTTTTTCTATCTTCAAAATACTAAAATAAAAAAAAGGAAAGTTAAATATAAATTAAAGAAATACACTTCTTACGATACATATAATACTTCTTCTAATGTAGTTTTCTATAGAAATTTTTCCACTTTTACACAACTTTAAATTTTTAATGTCAAAAATACACAACTGGTTTACAAAATTCTCAAAATAACATTTTCGGCATTTGAAAGCCTGGGATTGTACCTTGTGGCTCCGACTGAAAAAATACCTCTCTTTTGACAGTTCAAAACTCTAAATTGATTGGTTTATATTCACTATGACCCTTATAAAATAACTAATTTGCAAACAATACTTTAGTTTTTTTACATGTACATAAAATGAAGATTAAAGAAATACTGTTACTCCCATTACATTATATTTCGAACAAAAGCAACAATATTTTTCTCATATACTTTTATTATAAATAATTTGATTTCAAAAGAAACTGAAGAAATTTTAAAATATAGAAATATAATTAATTATACCAAAAATCTAAAAAAAATGAATTCAAGTACTTTCCACTTCTACTAAAATAATTGTATGAAAATGTTCTCTAACCATCTTCAAATAATATAAAAATGTTAATTTTATTTTTGTTGTAGAAGGAAATACTCTCCATGACATTTTCATATATTTTGTTATTTTTCAAAAATAATATTTTCAAAAAAATGTTTTGTTTTATTTTTTTGTTAAAAAAATATATGAGAAAAAAATTATAGATTTTTGTTCTATATACAATATAAAAAAAACAATAGTAGTATTTTTCCTTTAATCTTCAATTTTATACATGCAAAAAAAAAATTTAAGTACTTTTTTGCAAGTTATTTGTTTTCATAGGGGTATTGCTTCAAATAGTTGTTTTCATAAAGGTATTGCTTCAAATAAACCCTTTCTTTTGGAGGTTTAACGGTGAAAGAAAGGAACTTTTTCAATTCGTGGTAAAATCTCGGGCTTTAAAATGCTGAAAATGTCATTTTGAGAATTTTGTAAACAAGTTGTGTATTTTTGTCATTAGAGACTTAAAATTGTGTAGAAGTGGAAAAATCCCTTTTCTATATTGTTCTCTCTAATCCTTGGTGCTATGTTTTTATCGACTGGTCAAAATGCATTGGAGATTGAAAATATAATTTCAAGGACCAAAAGAGGAATTGGTGTTTTGTTTTTCAAATTTCGTTCATCTAATGTATTGGCATGCTAAA
Source organism: Juncus effusus (assembly GCA_027726005.1). Classification (NCBI taxonomy): domain Eukaryota; kingdom Viridiplantae; phylum Streptophyta; class Magnoliopsida; order Poales; family Juncaceae; genus Juncus; species Juncus effusus. The sequence goes on from CM050899.1 coordinate 1,229,437, forward strand.
ACATGCTCCCATATATATTTGTGTGCTTTATTTCAAAATTTCAGTCAATGTATTCATTCAAAAGAAATGAAAGATTGAAAAAAGGATGTTTATTTTTTTTTATAAGTTTTACAACTTAAACTTCACTTGGAATCTTAGACATCTTTGCCATGCCAGGTGGAGAAGAATATGACACAAATTACAATTAGAATATCATTGCAACTTTGCAAGCTTCTTGCACATGATTTATAGAGGAAATATTTTAATGATTAATCATTCTCTTTCATCCAATTCTTATAATAATTCGGCGTATTATATGCAAATTGATCTTTCTAAAGCTTTTGATAGGCTTGAATGGAGTTTCATCAAAGATCTCATGTCTCAGATGAATTTTCCTCCACAATTCATATCTTGGATCTATGCTTGCATTTCAACCACTCAAATATCAATTAATGTCAATGGTTCCGTTAGTGGTTTTATTACACCTTCAAGAGGAATCAGACAAGGTTGTCCGCTCTCGGCCTATTTATTTACCTTGTCGACGGAGATTTTAAACACTTTCTTCACCCATCTTCTTTATTACAAATATATTCAAAGGCTTAAACTTAATAACTCCTCCACGACTTACCACTCTCGCATTTGCAGATGACCTTACCGTATGCGGTACGGCTGACCCAAATAACTTTGTCAATACTTTTTTTTTGAATGTGAACTTCGTCAATACTTGGTCTGCCATACAATTGTATTGTAAGCTTTGAGGGCAGATTGTAAACCCCCAAAAATCCTCTATTTTCTACAGCCCCAGGTTATCTCAACCTTTCAAGGATTTTAGTTTCTTGCTTACTGGATTTCCAGTATTACGAGATAGATCTACCTACTTAGGTTTTCCAATTGCCACTAATAGACAAAAGTCATATCCTCAACAGTTCATAATATCTAAGTTTACTAAAAAATTAGCAATTTGGAAATCTAACTACTTACCGCACGCAGCTCGATTAACACTAATTAATACTGCTATTTTATCACTTTTAATTTTTATTGTTCATGGTATCTTTTACCACAAAAAGTGATAAATCAGATCACTTCTTTGATTAGGGACTTTTGGTGCGGCTTTAATGATAATAAAAATAGGTATCTTTATTTTAAGGCTTGGAAAGATATTTGCAGACCTTTTCTTGAGGGTGGTCTTAAGATTTTTTATATGTTGCCCGAATGATTTATGAACGGTTGATATTAAATTGTCTTTTCCTAATCGTACGACTCTAGAGCAGCAAAATCAGATCAGCCCTTGATTACTTTCCATTTCAAACGAGTGTCAAATAATGTAAGAAGATTTTAGAAGGGTAAATTAGTAATCTCAGCACGAGGGGCACTCTTTCCTTTTGTAATCTATTCCTCTCCTCTCCATAATAATTCCTCTCTCCCCATCCCACTTCACGCTTTATGCTCAATGGCACTGAAGAAACGCGATCATGCTTTTCTCGATTTCTAATCTCTATTTGTCTCGTTTTGTTTCTCTGTCCACTCTCGTGCTAGACATAGAAAGAGACTGATGAAGAAAAACTATCAAATCTTTAGTTCTTCTTCTCTTTCCTCGTTAATTGAAGGAGTGGGTTCGAAGCCTACTTCCCAAATCTTAAAATCTTCAAAACTTGATAACAAATTTCTTGATTTTTAACATTTGAACGTTAATTGAGTGTCAGTTATTTTAATTGAGGAATAATGGTAATTGATAGAACTCAATTGGATAATTGACGGAAGATAAAGAAAGCTTAGAGGAATGATCAATTGAAAGTCCTTTCTAATTTGTTGACTGCCTTCATAACATACAAATGTATCTTTATATTTTAACACTCACCCTTAAATTGTATTTGGTCAAGAGCCCCAACTTGGCTCGTAATAACTCGAATGATCATTTGGAGAGAAACTTGGTGAAGATGTCAGTCACGTTGCCAATCCTTCTCACCCCCTCAAATCCAATAATTCCATCAAACATCTTTTCATGAATGAAGTGGTGCTCGATCTCGATGTGCTTGGTTTTCGCGTGACAAACAGGATTGGTCGCCAACTTCAACGTACTCTAATTGTAGCCTCGAATAACCGTAGGACCAGTAATCGTGTTGTAAACATCCTCGACCAACCTCTGCAACCAAACACACTCTTGTGCCGCAAGTGACGACGCCTTGTACTCTATCTTGGTAGTAGAAAGAGAGACCGAATCTTGCTTCTTACTACACCAAGAAACACTTGCAGAACTATAAGAGAAAATGTAACCGGATGTCGATCTTCGAACATCCAAATCACCGCCCATGTCAGAATCGGTATATCCATGCAAAATAAACTCAGAACCCTTCTTATAAAATAACCCGAGATCAAGACTCGAACTCACATACTTGATAATTCTCTTCGCTGCATCCAGATGCGACTTTGTCGGAGCTTGCATAAAGCGACTCACCAAGCCGACCGTGGAGGCAATATCCGGTCTAGTAATCGTGAGATAAATCAGGCTTCCAACAAGAGCATGAAACTTCCGAAGATTCGGAAGTATCTTTCCATCATCACGTCTCAATTTTAAATTTGCGTCTAGCGGTATCGAGCAATGCTTACCTTCTTTTACGCCAAATTTCTCAATGAGTTTCCTGGCATAACCCATTTGAGAGACAAAATACCCGTCTTTCAAATCTTCCACTTCCAATCCCAGGAAGTGACTAAGCTTTCCAAGATCCTTCATCTCGAATTGAATTGAGAGCTCGCCCCGAAGTCTTGCAACTTCGCCTTCATCATTGCCGGCGACGATCATATCATCCACATATAAAAGGACGACCTCGTGTAGACCACAAATAAACTGTGATCCGAACTCAAAGAAGAATAATCACAAAATTATAAATATTCCGCAATCTTGCCATACCAAACTCGAGGTGCCTGCTTCAAACCATACAATGTCTTTTTCAGCTTTCACACGTAGTCAGGACGCACCTTAGAGATATACCCAACCAGTTGCTCCATATAAATCTCCTTGTCGAGTTCACCATACAGGAAAGCATTCTTCACATCCAGCTGCCACAGCTTCCAACCTAGCGAAGCAGCCATTGAAATCACAACTCGCACGGATGTCATCTTGGTGACAGGACTAAAAGTCTCTTCATAATCCTCGCCATACCATTGAGAAAACTCTCTTGCTACAAGCCTCGCTTTACAGCGCTCAACACTCCCATCCGCTTTGTGTTTCAAATTGTAGACCTATTTGCAAGTACCCGGGTCCACTCCCTTGGACTTCGGAACAAGATCCCAAGTTTCATTTTTCCGAAGAGCTTGCATCTCATCGTCCATAGCATCTTCCCATGACTTTTTACCTTTCGCCTCCTCAAAGCATGAAGGTTCACCATCCGTCGATCCTGAAAAGAAACATGAATACGTCGATACGAAGTTTTCATCTCTATATCTAGCCGGCCGAGTTACCGTCCCTATCGACCTACTTAGAGCTTTTGCATTTCCCTCTTCTTGTGTTTGCACTTCGTTGCTCCCCCTGTCACCTTGATCCATCTCACTTGAACTCGTGACAGTCGACGTAGGCGACGAGAATCTCGGATCTTCACTCGGGTTACCCATGTCATCAACACCGGATTTCCCACGTGAACAACAGGTAGCGCCAGTATATTCGAAACTACCACTTGGGAACCACCATCACCATATAGAAAAGGCGCTTTATCAAACACCACGTCTCGAGAGACAATGAATTTATGAGTTATCAGATCCATGCATTTCCATTCCTTCTTTCTTTGATCATAACCAATGAAAACACACTTCGGAGTTTTAGCGTCTAACTTCGTCCTCTTCTCATCCGGTACGTGAACAAAGCATGTACAACCGAACACTTTCAAATGCTTCACACTTGGCTTCTCATTGAACATCAACTCGTGAGGTGACTTCATGTTAATCGGACTGCAGGGAAGCCGATTAACCACGTAGATAGCACATGCCATACCTTCCGCCCATAAGGCCTTCGGTAAATTCTTCGCATACACCCAACTCCTACATACCTCCACCAGATGCCGAATTTTTTGTTCCTCCACACCATTTTGTTGTGGTGTATAAGCACAAGTCAACTCCTTCTTGATGCCATGCCTCTCGCAAAATGAGAGAAACTCCTTGGATGTAAACTCGCCTCCATTGTCGGTTCGAAACTTCTTAATCCTTTTACCGAGCCTTCCCTCAATTATTGTTCTAAATTCTTGAAATTTAGAAACTCTTCCCGTTTCTCCTTCAGAAAATAAATCCAAGTGTACAGTGTAAAATTGTCGACAAGTATCAACATATACCGAACACCCCCGTACGACGCGTTTTGCGTAGGACCCATCAAATCACCATGAATAAGTTCTAACGCATCTTTACACCTTGACTGAGACTTCTCGAAAGGCAGTCGATGGGATTTACCATATTGGCAACCCTCACACACCTCAACACCACTTGCAAAAGAAAGAGACGGAAGTCCGTTGACAAGATTCCTCAAAACCATCACCTTCAACTTGTCAATACCCACATGGCCGAGCCTAGCATGCCAAACCGACACGCCATCATTGTTGCTCATCTTGTCAACATATGAGGAAGAAGCCGAAAGAATATTCAAGTCTTTTATCCTCTTACCAACGTGAGTAACATCACTCTTCACCTCCTCCATATTCCGGAGGAAATTCACATCCTTCGGGCCAAACAACACATAGTGGCCAGCATCAACCGCATTCGCCACTGACAGAAGATTCTTCTCCATACCAGACACGTGATAAACATTGTCGCGAGTTATCGACCTGTTGTCTTTATCAGAAACAACAACCGCACCCTCATTCACCACATGGTGAACATTGTTGTCGGCAGTAACAAAGGCAATATTGCCTTTATTATACCCACGAAGTGAAGAAAACTTGGAATCATCACCAGTCAGATGATGAGCACAATCGGAATCAATGATCCAGTTGTCCTCGTAGTTAACAGAAGCACACACGTCTAACGAAACTCCTTTTGCTACGAAACCCGTATCCCAAACTTCACACTTCACAATATCCTCCTTACCCGCGGCATTTCCTTCCCTCAACTTAACACGACAATTCTTCCTTATGTGACCGAGTTTCCCACATCGGTAACACTTGATAGCTGACCGATAACCACTATTTGAGGAAGACTCCCGTTCTTCCATTCCTCTTGGTCATACCAAGTTTTTACGTTGTTATACACAAGAGCATGACATTCGCCTTCGAAAACTGAAACACCCGACATTTGTCGAGTCAATGACTCTTGAGAAGCGAGCAAATTTTCAAACTCCGTCAAGGATGGTTGTTGCGCCCACCCATGTATTGAGGTAACGAACGGGACATACTCTCTTCGAAGACCATGAATAATATACTACTTCAACTTCTTCTCCGAAATAGCCTCCTCCGGTTCCAAGATAGAAATTTTAGAACATAAACCCTTTACTGTCAGGAAATATTGAGAGATAGAGAGTTCACATTGTGTGCAACTTGCCAACACATTCTCCAAAAATTGTAATCGTGCCGTATTTTTCTTATTAAGCAACTCGTCAAAAGTTCTCCAAATCTCAGCCGCCGATTTGCACCCCTTAATATGCTCGAATATAACTGAATTATCAAGAGAGTTCTATCTTCCAACATCTCCCCAACTTCGCCATTCATCTCCTTCAGTCGTCCAAAAATGACCACCTTCACATCTTGACTCGATAATATAATCTTCATCCGCACTTGCCATAGTGCAAAATTCGTCATGCTATCGTATTTCTCAGTATTAGATTTGGTCGACATAACCGCACTTGAATTCATGATAGAACAAGACGGTATACTTTACTTACGGAAGCACAAAGATTGTCGTAACATAGCTCTAATACCAATTTGTTAGGGTAATGAGGAGAATATTGATATATATTAAGAGAACTCATGAGAGAAATAATTAGAGAAGAAGAAATAAATCGTATAATCAACTGGGAGACTACATTATGAGAATTGGGATAGTAAAGGGACTGAATCAGATAACCGCGTCGCTAACAGAGAAACAGAACAACAGTGACTGCGCAGTAACACGGCAGCACTAAACCAGCAATAACCTTGTGGTTATCAGCAGCGTGAAATCTCCTTAGTGCATACATGCTTCGCTGGCGAAGACACAGGAGAGATTAGGCGGCCAAGGGAGAGAAGGATTTGCTAGCTTGCTGGTGGAGTCGTTGGTTTACTGACTCGTCAGGGAAAGAATCTCGTGAGGGGAGAGAGGAGACGGGAGGAAATTAATTCAATTGAGATTTCAAAGAGGGCAAAATAGTCATCTTACTCATTTTCCGTTAGATATAACAGAAAAGTTAAGTCTGGATAATTTTGATACTAATTAAGTTTAGGAGGGTTATATATGATATTTAGCGCTTAAGAGAGATAAATTTGATATTTATGGCTTTAGCAGGGATATACATGAAATTCTTCCTATTAAATATTGAACTAAATAGATTGGCGGTGATTTGAACTTGGGTTTCTTCCAACCGTTGCATATAAATGAGTGACAATATTACATTTGTAAAAAGCGCTAGACCTTAAAGGTTACAAAATAAAGATACAAATTATATTGCATATCATTACACAATAATCAAAATCCACTTTAGATAAACCTAGCTAGCATAAATTTCCCTTCAGTCCATGAAGTGATCTTCTTTCTCCATATTCCACTTCCTGATGGTTATCTCCACTTTCCTCTTAGTCCTCCTCGTCCTCTGCTTCACTGTCTCAAAGGATTTCAACATCTACATGAAAACCAATTGCAATCATTTGTTATCCATCATGTCATCAAACACAAATTCCTCCTATGAGGATGAGAGTGTTTAATTCGGCCCTGCAAAACTTTGGATTGTTTTTCTTGTGATGAAACTTGTAATTGGGTCAAGCTCATGTTCTTTCTAACCTCGAATTATAAATAGTAAAAAATTCATCTAGTGGTTTCATTTAGTTTACTTTATGTTATTGAATTGTTTCTATCCATGATTTTCCCATTTCCAATGAAAGCTCTATATACTACTAGGACGTGACGGAAAAATAGCCCTAGAACTTCCAGTTTCGGAAGGCAAACCTCGAAAGAAACAAAGAAATAAAAGAATGAAAATTTGGAGGTAATACCTTCATATATTAGGTTGTGTTGCAAGCACCATTCTCTTAGCTTGGGGCATTGGCAAATCCGAACTTCGCAGGATTCTACGGGAGGAAGCTCGTCGGGCATAACTTCCAGTTTTGGACATGTTGAAATTTCCAAGCTTGTAAGGGCAGTAAGGTTTCCTAACCCCATCGATGATATGTGGAAGAAAGAATTTTTTGCATGCATTGTCATTTCAGGAGAAGGGTCTGGTTCCATCAGCAACCATTTGAGTTTATCACAATCATAAATGGCTAGTTTAATTAAGGAATTCAGCTTTTGTATTCCAGGCACAGAAATTAGTCCCTCGCATTGATGAATGATCAACTCTTGTAGTTGGAATGGCAGACACTCAGCTTTTAGGAGCTGCAAGCCATCGCATCCACTTATTTTCAAATGCTTGAGGTTGCATAGGTTGTCAAATGGAAGGTACACAAGATCTTTACATCCAACTAAAAGGATGTTTTCAAGTGAAGCACATGAAAGAGGATCACCAACCCATTTGGGAAATGAAATACTACAATAATTTCCAATTTCTAACTTTCTAAGGTTAGGGTGAGGTTGGAAACTCTTTAACAAATACAAGTCTGTTTCATCCCCATATTTATGAAAATTATCATTGTCTGTATTATTAATTTTCAGGGTAATTACACTGGGGTACTCATGCTCAGGAGCAATTTCATTCCAATATAGTTTCAAGCATTCTAAATTATGCTTGTTTATTAGGTTAGCCTGTTGTACATAGGCTATGTCTGTATTTCGTAATTCTGTAAAGCATAGAACTCCTTTTAGATCAACAATATCATTTAACCAACCGATTTCATCATAATTGTTGCTCATTGTTACATGAAGTACAAGCACCATATTTAGTGTTCGAATTCCAGTGAGTTTATTGAAGCTAGGTGGTAGGGAAGTGAATCCAATATCCTGAAGAACTAGAGTCTGAAGGTTTGTAAGGTGTCCAATTTCACCGGGCAGCTCTTTAAGTCTCCAGCAGGAAATTAATTTCAGTTTCCTCAGGGATTTGAGATGACAGAATGATTCAGGCAACATTGTGATGGAAGACCTATCAAGTGATAGTTCTTCCAGGCCTGTCAAATTCCCTATGTGTTCTGGCAACTCAACCAACTCACAACCAGATATCCGTAGTGCCTTCAAGCTTTTCAGGTAACAAAAAGATTCAGGAAGCTTACGAAAAGAACAACGCAAAAGATGAAGGAATTGAAGGCTAACAAGCTTCCCTATGAAATTTGGCAACTCCACAAGTTGATCACAATAAGAAAGAGAAAGAGTTTGCAAGTTATAGAGGAAACATATGGATTCAGGTAGTTTTCTAAAAGTAAAACCTTCAAGCGAAATGTAACGGAGATGCTTCAAATTACCGATTGAATTCAAAAATTCAAATTCATGACACCAGTGCAACTTAAATACTACAGCTCTTAAGGATTGTATTTCTGAAAGATTAGAAGAAGCTGCAAAATTTTTGATATTATGGGTCATTATAATAGTGCGTAGAGATCCAAAACAACCCGAAAGAAAGGGTATTACTAGCTCACTAGAGCTCTCCACATATATATGGTTAATTTGATCAGGAAAAATTGCAGGCTTACCATACTCGATTGACCAGCATTTATTTTCCGAATTTAATAGTGCCAAATCATGAACCATATCATGCAACTTAAAAGAGCGAAACTGGTCCGTGCCATGATAGTATGTGTAATCAAAAAACGATCTTTCTAACAACTGCCTTGTATATTCCTGACCAATCTCTTCGATGTTCTTTTTTCTCTTAGACTCTATATAACCCTGAGCAAACCATAATTGTGTCAACTCTTCTACGTTATATACGTAATCTTTAGGGAAGATAGAACAAAATAGCAAGCATGGTTTTAGATATGGAGGAAGCCGTGAGTAGCTTATCTGAAGAGGGGGGAATATCTCCTTGGTGGAGTCCAATTCCCATAGATCATTCTCTAAGATATCTCTCCAATTCTCTTCATTTTTCTCCTGCCTCAAAAGGCTAGCAATAGACTTCACAGCTAACGGCAACCTTCCACATTTCTTCATTATCAGTTTCCCAGTTTCTAACTTCCAATTCTCATGATAATTTATTCCATCAAATGCATATTGCTTAAATAATTGCCAGCATTGTTCATCTGATAAATAGTCAAGGTAAAAAGAAGGAACAGTTTGCATGATTCGTGCAACCGGCTCATTTCTGGAAGTCACTAGGATTTTTACCAATTTTGCGGACAAAAAAGGGATTTGAAACAACTCCCAATCACTCCCCTTCTCGTTCCACACATCATCCAAAACAAGAAAAACCAGTTTCCCTTTTATTATCTCCTTGAGCTTCACTTGCAAAACACTGAGATTCATTGTATCATCACTACCTGCACCTATAGACTCCAGTACTTCTTTCGTGAGTCTTTCAACACCAAAATCCGTCGAAACACAAATCCATCCTAATAGGTCAAACTTTTCTGAGATCCTCGCGTCATTGTATACCAATTGTGCTATTGCGGTTTTCCCGAGTCCCCCTAAACCAACAATTGTTACAACTGAAACAACATCACCATTATTACAATCTGAGCATACGAAATCAATCAGGCGTTCTTTTTCCATCTCTCTACCAATAATAGTTGACTCAACAACCATGTGACTTGTGGGAGTTGTTCGCACTTCATCACTCCAACGCCTAGCCCCATCATCTTCTCGTAGCTGAAGTGCTATACGACAGTTTGCTATTTCATGGAATTTCCTCATAGTTTCATTGATCCGATCTGTAAGGTCACCTGGTAGCTGAACAAAATAAGGAAGTAAATGGAAGTTATGTTGGTCAGAAAATTATCAAAAGTATGACACAAATCCTAAACCAGTGCAATTTAAATGATTTTACCACTGTTGTACTAAAGAACATTTTTTGCATTTTACATACAACTCTGTTATTCATGGATTGTAGAAATTGATTAATCTACGAGTGTTGTGGCTATTTTAACAACCTTGCATTCTCTCTAGTTTAGAATTCATACTACTGTAAGGAAAATATCTGAACATGGCCCCTCTGACATAGTTTATGTTTTGCCCATTAAGTGCTTATATGTTTATTAATTTTAAATTCTTTTTGAAAGATAAAAAAAACTATACACCACATCAGAAAAATATTTAATGACTAAACCATTTGACATTCAAACCTTCTTGAATTTCATTAAAAAAAAAACATACTGGAAGAACTTACCTCCCTAGTCTTTTTTTCAATTTTTGAAAAGAATTGCCAGGTCTTCAACACTTATGACATGCTGCTTTTTAGACTATTTATTTTTTATTTAATAAATTCATGAATGTTAGATAGGAAATGTTCTACAATATATTTTGGTGTGATATATAGTTTCTTCTAAACATTGTTTTTTGTAAAATGTTTCTTAACTTCTTTTAAAATTATTAAGTCAAGTCGAAATAGGAAGAAATAAGTCAAATAACAATTGAGGATTAAAATGGACAAAAAAATTGAATGTAAAAAATTTTCATCAGAAAGATTTGAGAGAAAAAAAAAATGAAACATATAAATATTTGAAGTGCCAAATTCAGACATTTTCCTCAATATAATAGATATAATAATCATCGCAAGATCTTCCCAATTGTACAAATTGTTGGTGGGATGTGGGGATTTAGAGAAAATAATAGAGCTTAATAAGATGGTTTATGTTCGCGTTATAATGTTGATGTCCTTAGACTTTTTTGTCTCCATCAGGTATAACTGTTGGTGTGCTCCGGGTCAATGAATAGCCTTCCAGAATACAGTAGGCATTTTTGACTGCATATGCACAAACTAAGTCAGACCAAACATCTACTAGAATTTTTCAGAACTATTATGGTACTTGATATACAAATTCTGCGGTAATTTGTATCAAGCGGATCTGTACGAAAATTATCTCAGAGTGAATTAGACTTTGTATCTACTTTCTTTCACTCTTCTTATGATGTATGGCATACATATATGTATATATATGTATGTATATATATATATATATGGAGAGAGAGAGAGAGAGAGAGAGAGAGCTCTTCTACAGTGCCCGAACCTTTTTTGAATTTAAAAGATTGATTTAATTTGGGCCGTCCACAGTAATAAGGGTGTTATGGTCATTTATCCTCACATTTATTACACAATCCGGGCATCAACACACTCCCCACAATTTCAGCCTTGAATCTTCTCCATTTATCTTATACTAATATATTCATTTCGTTTCTTTTTTTTTTATACTACAAAAATAAAATATTAGAAACAAATATCCATTCCATCGCTTCCAGAGTCCCAAGTTAAGTTTTATGAATTGTACATCATTGCTCTCTCAATTTCTTGCCATTTTAGATTGTCTTGTACAATCTTCTTTCTCTAACGCAGGTTAAGTTATTTTCTCATGGATTATGGAAGGATCTCCATCTAGTTTTCATCAAGATTGTTTTATGAGAGAGGTCATGTGACAATAATCTTAGTTTACAAGTTGTATCAAAGTATTTTTAAAATAAAGTTGTATGAAAGTATTTCCTCTCATTGATGATCGAAAAGTGAATGCATATATAAACGCCATTCATTAAGGTTTTTTATTAAACAACAGTCGGGTTTTTTATTATGATGATTGATAAGCATGGAAAAATAAATATATACAAGTGGTTCTACATTGAGGTTTTTTAATTAAACAACATTTATGTACATCTCTTCACTATAAGCATAATCTCACGTTTTTCCTTTTTATGTGAAAAACAAACTCTTTTTACCATATAGCTATTTGAAATTATGGTACTTGATAGCTTGAAAAAGAATTTGGAAAAAAATGGAGTGGTTAACAGCTATATCAGTTAATAAACAATAAAAAAAATGGAAAGAGTTATAATAATTGACATGCTTCATGAAAAAGAAGGCAATTTGAAATAGACTAGACATGCAACAAATAATATAATTACAAGAAGACAAGACAATCAATAGAATCAACGAGCCAATTAATAGATTTCCTATTTAAGAAAATAGGAAGAAATTATAATTGGTGAAATTACAATTTTATCCTTTTTAGTGATTTTGGCAGTAAACTAAAATGGTAGTATTTAATGGTTGTTGACTCTTTCAAATTCATCGTAGCTATCCGATTAAGAATATTACATTTAATATTGGCTGTCTATTTTTCAGTCGGGCAAGATATAATTTTCCATATATATATATATATATATATATATGGGAGATGCTAAAAAACATACGTATTTTTTTAGGGTGAAAAATATACGGTCCAAAATACGTATTAAATCATCAAAAATTCAAATTTCAACCTTACGGATGGAATATATATGTTTTGAATATGTTGTAGATTAATTTTCACAAGAATCAGAATATTATATCATTGTCATCATATATCATCAAAAATCCATATTTTGATGATATATGATGGCAATGATATAATATTCTGATTCTTGTGAAAATTAATCTACAACATATTCAAAACATATATATTCCATCCGTACCGTTGAAATTTGAATTTTTGATGATTTAATATGTATTTTGGACCGTATGTTTTTCACCCCAAAAATATATGTATGTTTTTTAGCCACAAGATGTGTATATATATATATATAGACCTTGTCATGTGTATTCACCGTGCATTACCATGAGATGATATTTATCTCATGTAAATAACACATATATTGTGTCTCTTAATTGTGAGATGGCACATAGCTCTTAATTAGGTCTCCTTTGCACAATGATGACACATGCTACAATGAGATGACAACATATAATAAGGAAATGATACATATTCTCCTGTGACCCTTGTAGTTTTGTGTGAATTGCATATCTTATTGTATGTGTACAAAGTTCACATGTAGTATCACATGATATCTCATTGATTAATATCCACATAGGGCATGTTTGATTTGGTGTATTTTATGGGATTGCAAACATAGATACAATATTTGAGCTAAAATCCAGTGTTTGTTTTAACACTATCCTGTATTTCAGAGTGTGAAATCCTGCAATGTGTAATAATACATCAAGAAATACGGGATACCAACAATACACCAATCTTATCTCTCTCTCTCGTGCCAAGTTATTTTTCGCACCCGCCCTTTTCATTCTCTCTCATGCGCCAAGTTATTTTACCCAAACGGATCTTTATCTCTCTTGGAGCTCCTTCTCAGCTTGTCCTCATTTTCTTCGAAGCCCTTCTGTTGATAACTTTTCGCCATCTTTCAAGCCTCCATTTTGCTTATTTGTGAAGTCTCCCAGCCTCCCCCTTTTCTGAAGTCTCCGACTAGATAAGCCTCCGTCTTTTTGGTTTTGTGAATATTTTGAAGGCTCCTCGTCAAAGACTCACATGTGACTTCTCTCACCATCTCCTTTTCTTCCAATGTTGTATATTTCTTAATATCTCTAGCCATCCCCCTCATTTTCTTATTTGACTAAAACCCAATTCAACAGGAAACAATATGAATTAAAACCCAAATGAACTTAAATCCAATTTATTGCAACAATAATGTTTGATATTGTTGCGTAAGATTCCAAAGAATATTGTTGCTCAAACATTGATGAATTGAGTTTCAGACAAATTGATACAAATTGAGTTGGTGAATTGCACAAATAATTGTCGTTATTGGTGAATTGATCACTTAATTGAGTTGGTGAATTGACTTTGGCTGAGAGACAAATTGGAACAACTCACCAACTCAGTCTCTCACACTAGCCAAAGTCCAGAGCTGATGAATGTTTGTGCAACAGTATTAATCACTATGATATTAAACCTAATATTAATTATGATATTAACTTTGGTACGGTCTCCATGAAAACAAATTGACCTAATTCCTTAAGGTTAGTATCATAAGCATTGAGCTTTTTATGAATCAATGATTTTTATCAAGCTAATTATGAATAATAATTGTGTCTATTACTAATCAATGCGGCAATTGCTACTGACGATTCAGTGAAGATGGAAATTTGACTCAATATTATAAAATTTGGTTAAGCTAATTATCATAAATTCAATGTTTCTCATGCATTATAACTAAAGTTTATTTTCAATTTGATCCCACGCAGCATTAAAAAAAAAAGTTTATTTTCAATTTGCAGATATTTTTTCATTCTTTTTGGTTAATTAGATCAAATTTATAGGTTTTCGTGAAATGCGACTAAATCGGATTGAAGAGCAACCGAAAGTGCAGAAACCATGCGTCGTCAACTCGTATGGAGCTCAAGAATGGACCAAATTTAGATATGATATAATGAGACAAATGTGAAAAAATCATTGTAATCGTTAAATTATTTTTTGCATTTTATGGTAACTTATATTTTGATATATAATTTGTTTATGTAGAGATTTATTTTGTACCGGTATTGTATTAAATAAGAATTTTATTTGTGTGGTGAATTTTATTGTGTACCGGTTTTAATGATGCGTTTAATATTGTGATTTGAATAGCTAACTTGAATCAAAATACACCAAATCAAACAACTCATATGTATTGTCAAAGTCATGTATTATGATCATGATGTATTTGAGATATACATCAAAATTGAAATACCTCAAATCAAACATGCCCATAATGAACAAGTATATCATACTTAGATATTATGTTTATATAGAGACATGTCTAACTATTTTTTAATAATTTCCAAAACACAAATTATTTGTTTCAAAAAACATAATTTGAACTAAAATTTATTTATTTTGAAAATCCTCTAACACAAATCAATCAGGTTCTTGTACACTATGCATTAGTTTTAATGCTGGTGTGGTCACTAATCAGATTTGAAAAATATTCAATATATATCCATACCTCAGATCAGGATATATTTCAAAAGATGAAAAATATAAAACATGACTCTTTTTAAGTCCTCAAGGGAGGAATATTTGAAATAAAGAAAGATAAATTGCTTAATTGGTTGTGGTTTTAACCTATAACCTTTTATATTTCAAATAAGATACTCTAATAGTCTCTTAACAATTGGTTAATTACCTCTAATTTCTTTCTCTTACGAGAACTTTCAGCCGAATCACCTTTCGCCTCAACTTGTGCCTGCAAGACTGCATAGTGATACTCATCAAGTACATCCTCTGCAGCATAAGCGACTTGGTTGAGCTCCTTGAGCCAGAGCTTCACGGATCGGTCTCTGATTTCCCTCTCCTCTGCATCGTAAAGAGTCGCTTTAATCCTGCTCAGTGTGTTCGTCAGCTTATTCAGCTCCTTTTCAATCACATCATGACCTTCATTCGAGGAAGATGGAGAAGTTTCTGACAACAGTTTGGTGGCCAATGAGGAAATGGAAGAAATTATTCCGCCAAGCGAACCCATGGAAGAACTTCTTTGCGGTTCTGTTGATTTTTGGGAAGCTTGGAATTGGTAGGAGAATAGATTTACTGGATGATTAGGAGAAGCTAAAAGGAACTTTGGAAATTTGAAGCGAAGAGTTGACTTAGAAGAACAGTGGATCTGAACTGAAAGAACACAAACGAGGGAACTCTAGTATTAAGTGAGATAGTACAGTAGATGAAAATCCAGTGATTTGGGCATTAGAAAGCTTAGCCGGCCTTATTAGTGGCCCGATTGTTGGATAGATAAGTGGAACTGAAATATGCTTGAAACTAACGAATGGACCGACATTAGTTTGTACCTTAGATCATTATTGGATTTTTTTTTTTTAATACCATTTTTTCAGCAAATACCACTCCTTTCAAAATAATGTGGTATCTACCATTTCCGCCACTGCCATAAAGGAAAAAAATTATTTTTTTATCCAAAAAACTTAATTTTTTCTCAGAAAAAAAAAAAATTTCATGTTCCGCCACTGCCTGTGGCGGAACAGTATTTTCAGCATTTTTTTACACTAATTAACCCTGTTCAATCAGGCAAATGAGAAAGTTTTGAAAAAATTGAAAATCCACACGTTCCGCCAACATCTGTTCCGCCACTAGTAGTAACGGAAATGGTAGTTACCCCATTATTTTCAAAGCAGTGGCAAGATTAGTTTATTTTTGAAAAAAATGGTATATAAAAAAAAATCTCATTATTGAGCTCGGCTATATCACAGCCCGTCATTTGTAGCTACAATTATTATTTTGTACAAAGCTGGGTTAAGTCATAACTTCTAATATATTTTTTTGCGTTCACAATCTATAGGGTTTTTTTTTTTTTTGAAATAATACAGAGAGTTTAACATCTCCCGGGTAATTCTATTAATCAAAGTCCATATACAACGTTCAATTATAAACCGACAATGATCATAGTTTCAAAGTTTTTCAAAATAAAGAAAAATTGACCGAGCTACATGTTCGTTTACAATCTCTAGTTCTTAATCTATTGCTGTGTGTTCTAATTTGACCTCTAAATTATGTCTAGATTGCAAAAGAGCCAGTTTTCGATAGTGATATTGATTGCAAAAGATGGCATGTACGACAACTAGACGTCCATAATGCATTTTTCAATGGTGATCTTAATGAAACTGTCTTCATGCAACAACCTCCCGGATTCATTGACCCATCTCGCCCTACCCATATATGTCACCTCAAAAAGGCCCTCTACGGCCTCAAGCAAGCCCCTCGCACATGGTCTAACAAACATCTATCCACCCTCTTATCCCTTGGCTTCACGAGTTCTAAAACCGACACCTCCCTCTTTATTCGTTTCTCGGGGCAAGAGCTCACTCTCATCTTGGTCTATGTCGATGATATCCTTATTACTGGGACTTATTCCGACCTCGTTGACAAACTCATCAACAATCTCAACTCACAATTCTCCTTTAAAGACTTGGACCCCTTCGCTTCTTTCTTGGCATCGAGGTGCTCTCCACCTCCCAAGGCATTCATTTCTCTCAACCCCAGTATCTCATTAATCTTCTTCAAAATATCAAAATGGACGGCGCAAAACCCTGCTCTTCTATTATTGCAGGCGAACAACTCTGAAAACACTGGGGGACTCACATGGCTAACCCTACCATCTATCATAGTATGGTAGGAGCCGTACAATATGTAATTATCAATCGACATAAGATTAGCTATGCATGCTCAATTGACATTCATTGGGCTGCCGTTAAACGGATTTTTCGTTACTTCAAAGGCACTCTCACCCATGGCCTTCTTCTTCGCCCCTCTTCTCAACTCACTCTCCAAGCCTATTTTATTATGACTGGGCTGGTTGCCTTGACGATTGAAAATCTACGACATGATACTGCATCTTCTTACAGTACTGGAAAACCAGGTATCAGGCACGGTGCTATACCGTGCCTGAAAGTCCGAAAAACCGTGCCTGAAGGATTCAGGCACGGTGACCCGTGCCTGAAAGTCTGTGCCTGACGGTGTCGTTGCAGATGCCACTTTCAGGCACGATTTCATTATTCATATCAGGCATAGGTCAGTACCGTACCTGACATTGTGTCTTTCTTGCACGGGTGGTGCCTGAAAAGACTTTCAGCGAGGGGTTTTTCAGGCACGGCCCAAGCCCGAAAGCTGTACAAATTTTCAGATTTTACTTAGTTTTCTGGCACGACCCGTGCCTAAAAACCCTTTCAGCGATGGTAGTATACCTTTATAAATAATAAAATAATTCAGGCATTAGGCACAGCCCGTGCCTGATGCTACTGCAAATGTTTTTTGGATCACCCTAATTTTTTTAATTCTACCGATTAAAAGTAAAAAAAATTACAATACACAATATTAACAATAGTATACTCATACAAACCAATTCGTATCCGAAATACATCGCTAAACGAAATAAAAGTTCATAGATCTAAGATCCATTAATTATTAAAAACACACAAATATCCATTTAAAACCTACAACAAACATAACTTAATCACCCAACCGCATGACAGATCCCAATCTTTACGTCGCATTGTCGGCATTCGTGGCGGATCCAAAACCATCTCCTTCCCTTTGTGCATTACGAGCGCTAATATCCTAAATAAAAATACAAAAACCAATTATAATTCAAGTACGATTTTTCTCAAAATAATTATAAGCTCTTAATTCTAGTTCCAAGGAACAATAAGACCTAATTAAAGAAATAAATAAATTAATGTTGTGAATTTTGCAAATGCAAGTTATGTGAATAATTTCTATGCCAAGACCCCAAAATTGAAACATGATTTCAAAAAAGTTATAGAAAAAATATTGTATCTTTTTCTATTTGAAAGTTGAAAATAAGATTTCAATTCTAAAAGAAATCTACTTAAGAAATCAAATATTTCCCAGAGCCCATAAAATCAAGAAAAAAGATTAAAAAAAAGATAGTAGATCAAACAAAATTGCACGCTCGAAAAACAAATTCAAATAAACAAAATTTCTTACCAAATTATATTTTTGCGTTGCATATCAGGAGGATATTCTCTTTTGTGATTGAAGAGCAACTAAAATCCCCCAAAATAACAAAATAAAATCAAAATAAACTGTACAAATTTTGAATTTCAGAAGGGTCAAATCGCGATTAGAAGAAATCCTTACCAGTTATAGTGCAAGAATCCCAAGGTTGAACAAGGCAAGAATCCACTGTTAATTATTATTATTATTATTATTATTATTTTAATTTAATTTAATTTAATACTAACGGTAAGGGCTTTTTTGCAATTTTGGCAAGAATTTAGGGGCTTGTTGCAATTTTGGCAATAATTTAGGGGCTTTTTTTCAATTTCAGCATAATGTAGGTTTTATTTTGCTTATTATTATTATTATTATTATTATTATTATTATTATTATTATTATTATTAATTTATTTAGTTTAATTAAATTTACCACATCAGCAGGAGAACCGATACAAACCGCAAAAAAAACTGCTCCAAGTCCAGAGAAAAGATGCGTAAATATATCATCTTTAAATCCCGGTATTTTTAATATCGTCTAAAAATAAAAAATAAATAATAGAACTCATGAAAATAAGAAAAAATAATTAATTGAGTATATTATTTACTTTACCTGTTTGACTTGGTCATAACTCGCCAGCTCAGCAGTGTTAATAATCACATTTCTCATAACAATCGGTCTTGTTTGACTTGGTCATAACTTTGGTATGAAGACATAAACCAACAAAGATGTACCTCAAGAAAAAGAATCTCCTCAGCCACATTCCAATCCACACAAATATAAGAAAATAAGAATTGGTAAATAATTAATTGGTAAAAAAATAATAATAAGTTCATTTTTTTAGAAATTAATATGAGAAATCATAATTAATTGAACTAATCAAATAAACAATTGGTAAATAATTAATTGGAATGGAAATTTGTAAAAAGGCCCTGCTTTTCATTTTAGGGCAAATAAACTAGGCATTTCATCAAACACTCATAGGGCAATTTTTTTGTATGAAAAAGAAGCACAAAATGAAGTTGAAGGAAGAAGGTTAAAAGAAAGATACTTTAAGCAATTTACAATAGATCCCAATTTTGAAACATTTCTCGCTATTTAAAAGATAGAAAAGAAGAAGAAAATACACACGAAACAGATTCGTAAAACCAAACAAAATCCCCAATTACCACCAGATTCGATCAATTCAACCAATTAAAAAAACAGAAAAAATCACTTAAAATTCAACCAATTCAGGTCCAAATTGTTCATTACTGACTGAGAGAAATTGATGCAGGAAAGGAAATATGTAGTACATAATTCACACAATCAGTACTCAAACTGTCGAACTTTTTGAATCAAAACAAGATAATCAAAACAAATTGAAGAAATCAGGTCAAAAAAAGCAACAACGGAATAACATACTTGCTGTCGAGGACGGAGGCGGCGGTGGCGCAACTCAGGCAGACTCTGTGCGTTGAGGACAAGAGAGGAGAAGGGAGAAGTCATCGGAGCTAGTGATGATTTGGTGGTGAGGGTCTGGTTCTGGACGAGAGAGGAGAAGGGGAGAAGTCGTCGTATCTAGTGAGTGTTTGGTGGTGCGACGGAGAACGGCGAGAAATGGTGGTGGCGCGAGAGAAGCTTCTGGCCGGAGGGAGGAGTAAGGGTTAGGGTTTAGAGAGTGGAAGAACTGCGGATCAGGGAGAGGGAGGAGGTTGAGATGGCGGAGGGGAAGGGGATCATTTCGGCTTCCGTTCGCTCGTTCGTTCGTTCTTTCTTTCTTTCGTTTTTTTCTTTTGTTTCTAAGGCAGAGGTCAGGGATCTTTTGGGTTAAAAGGGGGCGGAACACCTTCAGGCACGGGCCGTGCC
The DNA here is from genome assembly GCA_027726005.1 of Juncus effusus. Lineage (NCBI taxonomy): Eukaryota > Viridiplantae > Streptophyta > Magnoliopsida > Poales > Juncaceae > Juncus > Juncus effusus. The sequence goes on from CM050899.1 coordinate 1,249,767, forward strand.
AGAAACTATCATCAGACGCGGGCCGTGCCAGAAGGATTTATTTTTTTAATTATTACCATTATCAGGCACGGGCCGTGCCTGATGGTGCTGCGGGAGGTAAGTTCAAATTTTGGCTGAAATTTTCGATTTAGCGGTTGAAATGATCTATCAGGCACGGCCCGTGCCTGTAGTTTGGAAACCGTGCCTGATATGCTACTATCAGGCACGGTATGGAACGTATCAGGTACGGCCCGTGCCTGAATGTCAACAATTTGCGAAGGTGGGAATTATCTGGCATGGCCCGAGCCTGATTCTCTAGGTATCAGGCACGGCCCCGTGCCTGAAAAAAACACACCGTGCCTGGTAGCTGATTTTGTTGTAGTGTTAGGACCTAATCCCGTGTCTTGGTCCTCCAAAAAGTAACCGACGGTTGCTCGTTCTAGCACTAAAGTCAAGTATCGCAGTCTTCCCATGGCCACCGCAGAAATCATCTGGCTCTCATACCTCTCTCTCATCCTCCCACTCTCTGCGACAACATAGGCGCCACCTATCTCATGCACAACCCCATTTTTCATGCCAGAACCAAACACATTGAAATAGATTTCCATTTTGTTCGAGACCTTGTGGCTGCAAAACGACTCCCTGTATGTTATCTTCATTCAAAGGATTAGATCGCGGACGTACTTACCAAAGGGCCTCCTTCTCCACAGTTCAAATTTGTCTGTGACAAGCTAACGGTGTTTCCTGCATCAGTTAGACTTGAGGGGGGTGGGGGGGGTGGGGGGTGGGGTAGATAATAAATTTTTGTATAGAAAGATAGAATTATACCAACTTACAATTGTAGAGATTGTAGGACAAAGAACTCAAATCCCAATTGAGTTATTATTGGCTAGTTTCATTACTATAAATAGCCATGTAAACATCTCATGTAATCAAGCAAAATATAATACAAATTCTCTTAATCTCATTATCATTTTCTTTAGAGAAGTTGTGTATGTCTGTCAAAGATTGTGTATGTGTGTCAAATATTTTATATGTGTATGAAAAGTTGTGTCTAAAAAATAAGACTCTATGATGATATGTCTCTATATAAGAATGATTTGTGTGTGTTGTTTGTAATAAGAAGATAATAAAATAGAATGAAAATAAGAGAAAAGATGTGAAGCAAAGAGAAATTAAGAGAGAAATTTTGTATTTTTCTTCTTCTCAATTTTATTTTTCTAACAAAGGTGAAATTGATAAGATTTTGTTTTTTTTTTTTACTTTTGAGATATCATATTAAGTCAAATATTGTTAATAATCTATTTCTTGAAAGAAAAGAACATAATCAATAATTACCAACTCCAAAACAATTATGATTATCATGGCTCAAGAACACCGAAGCTTTGGAATTAATGAAGGAGGCTTGGGAGACTACAAAGCAAACCGATTATAAAGGGAAGGATTTTGTTTCTAGCTCTAGTAATATGCTCAAGTGCATGCATAAATGGAGTTCTGACCCGAACAGAGATCAGAAAAAAAGGAGATTATTGAGAATTGCAAGAAGGTAGTAGAGGTTTTGAATGAGGTGGAGGAGCAGAGAACTCTCTCAAATATTTTTTTTTTGAGTCTCGGTAAGCGATTGCCTACTGAGGATTTTCATTTAATAAAAGAAAAAAAGTTCAAAATAAATTACATAGGAGTGAAATGGAACTAGGAGCCCCCAAAGAAAAAAGAAAAATATTACAGCCTTGACATTGTGTAATCCCCTCAAACCAAAATATTTAAGCGTATTTTCCCCATAAAGTCGCGTCTTGGATAGTTAGCTGGTTGACAACATCTGGCGTCGCTCCTGTGTTGTTGAAGACCCTTTGATTTCGCTGCTTCCATATATTCCATGATATGGCTGCCCAACGGGAATTCCTATCCTTTGATGCCCTTGAGTTTTGTTGTGCTTTATTCGATCTTTCCCAGAAAGCTAACGGTGATTGGTCAGCAATTCGAGTTTCCATGTGGTTCATTCTCCATACTGTGCGACTGAAGGGGCAGTCTATGAATAGGTGGAGCGACGATTCTATTTCTCCCGAGCTACATAAGGTGCACGAATCAATACAAGGCCATCTTTTTTTCAATAAATTGTGTTGTGTGGGGAGTTTATCGGACAACATAAGCCACAAGAAGAATTTAACTTTTGTGGGCGCCTGAATTTTCCATAACCTTAGATTCCATGTGGATGGAATAATAGTTTTGAAGAAGAAGTTATAGCATGATTTTGTAGTAAATTGTCCCCCTTCCGTCCAACGCCAAATAGGTTTATCGCTTTCATTAGAGAGGGAGGTCGAGATGATGATATTTTGTATGACTTTGGCCTCTTCAGCAATTATGTGACTATTTGAGGCTATTAGAGGGCTAAGATCCCATTCAGACAACACCACTTGAGCTACTGATGCTTGTTTGTTAGGGGCTTCATTATAGATATGTGGGAATTGGATAGAGAGAGCTCGGTTTTTAAACCATTTGCCTTTCCAGAAACGTGTCTCTGTTCCGGCCCCTATGTTAGTCATTATGGATAGATCGAAGAGAGGGAGTAGCTCGATGAGTTGGTTAAGAAAGAAAGAAGTCATTGTGGGGGAAGGTGCTGGAGTCATTGAGATGGGTGAGAAGTTGTAGAGAGAGGTGAGAAGAGAGCCCCACGGGCTGGACGGATTGACTCGAGCATGCCACAGCCATTTAATAATCATAGCTATATTTTGTCTTTTGATATCTAGGATTCCTAAACCACCCAAATTCTTTGGCATACTTACTCTTTTTCATGAGATAAGGCAGTGCCCTCCATAGCATTTTTTATCTCCCCGCCAAAGGAAACTTCTAATGACTCTTTCAAATTGTTGGATTAGCCAATTTGGTAGCGCTAATACTTGCATGTGGTAATTAAGTATGGGTGCTAGCACGGCTTGAATCAGAGTGAGACGTCCTCCATACGAGAGTAATCTGCCTTTCCATCCGGCCAATCTCTTTTGCACTTTGTTGAGGAGTGGAAGTAGAAGGTGTTTTTTAGGCTTGACAATGGTAAGAGGCAAACCTAGGTGCTTTATCGGTAGTTCTTGTTTTGGACAGCCAAGAATGCGAGACAAAACGTCATGGTATTTAGAGGGGACTCTGAATGGGGTGAAAGAGCTTTTTTCAAGATTAATTTTTAGTCCACTCATTGTACCAAAGAGTTTGATAACATGGATGAGGATTTTCAAGTTTGTTGGAGATGCTTCGGCAAAATAAGTAGTATCATCCGCGAATTGTAGCATTTGTGGCTCGATGACGATAGTTGGTGTCATGAGTGAGGAGACGTTTGAGATCATTCTTTGTAGGACATCGACCACTAGATTAAAGAGGAGTGGCGATAGTGGGTCTCCTTGCCGAACTTTAGCGAATTTTAGCGGTGACTTGACTGATAAGTTTACGATGCTAGAACGGTGACTTATTGAGAGTAGCACAAATTAATTTCCAATCAGGTAGTCGCAAGGACCTTCTGTTCCGGTCAAGTGGAAAAAACCAAAATGCCCATGGAGGGAGAAAGAGGAATTGGCGTGCTATGTAGGAGGAAATATCCGTATATAAACCGCATGATGCTGCTTGAAAGGTATATTATATGCTCTTACCTTTGCTCTCTTAATCTGTCTAGAAGTTCTTTAATCCAAGGGAAGGCCAATACTTCATTTTCTTAATGGATTACCAGCAATTCATGGTACTCAAAATCGCCGAGTCGGGTCCGGAATCGGCTGAGTTAACTCGGAATCGCCGGCCTCCGGTCCGATTTTGACCCGATTTGGTCGGAATCCCCATTTTGCAGTGTATATGTTCCGGAGTTGGCCGATTTCAGGTGTAGGGTCGTCGATTTAGGTGTGGATTCGTTCAATTCTTCTCTCTCAAATATTGAGTTCAAGTTAAGAATTGCTTGCAAAGAAAAAACTTTTGAAGTCGTTAATGAAGAAGAGATAAAATGGAAACAACGGTCGCAAGTGTGATGGCTAATGGAGGGAGATGAAAATTCGCGTTTCTTCCATATTATGGCCTCCAATAAGAGATGGAAAAATCTCATTCATACCCTCAACTTTGATGGCGTCGAGATTTCTTGTGAAGATGTAATACGAGACAAGTTATTTCTCTACCACAAGAATATAATAAGAGCCGAGAAGCCTACTGGATTCGGTTACGAAATTCATGATCTATTCACCCATTTACAAGAGTTACAAGCTTTACAACAACTGATCCAAGATGATGAGATTTCTAAGGTGATCTCATGTCTTCCTAATTGGAGAGCTTCCAGTCCGGATGGCTTGCCATCGGAATTTTGGAAGACTAATTGGCATTGGTTAAAAAATGAGGTTTGTGAGATGATAAAGGCTTTTGAAGGTGGTACGTTAGACCTTAATAATTTTAATCAGGCCGACCTGATTCTGGTGGAAAAAAAACAAACCCGACGGAACCGAGTCATTTCAGACCTATTAGTATGATTTTGAGCCTTATATAAATTATCACTAAACTTCTAGCCAACTGGCTTAGACCATTTTTAGGCAAATTAGTCTCTCCTCCACAAACCGGTTTTATTCAGAAAAAGTCCATTACCCAATCCTTCGCGGCTGCACGAGAGGTCCTTAATTACCTCGCCAAGAACCACCAAAAGTAGTTCCTCCTAAAGCTGGATTTTGCTAAAGCTTTCGACTCACTAAATTGGAAGTTTTTAGTCGAGGTCCTTAAGGTGAAAGGTTTTCCATCAAAGTGGATGTCGTGGATCAACTCTCTCCTTATCACATCTAGATTGGCAATATTAGTGAATGGAGGTAGATCTAAGTGGTTCACTCACAAGAGAGGTGTCCGTCAAGGGGGTCCGTTGTCTCCTATGCTCTTCACGATAGCCACCGATAGATACCCTTCAGAGTATGACAGCGAGCGCTTTCCCTCGCCGCCAAAACCTAGCGGGTGAAGAAGTACTTGCGCTCCAATACACGGATGATACTCTTTTATTCATCCAGTATTTGTCTGAAAATGTCTTCAAAATCAAGATGCTCTTGAAAACCTTCTCTCTCATTTCGGGATTGAAAACTAATTGGGAGAAATCGGCTGTCATTCCAATTAACTTATCATCCGAGGAAGTGGAATTAGTGACCGATCACTTCTATGTCCGACTAGATCTTTCCCGACTACCTGGTCTTCCCCGTACAATTGCAACTCCGTCTAAAGAAGCATTCTTACGGCTGCTAGATAAATTCAACAAGAGGCTCGCTCAATGAAAAGGCCGCTATCTTAACCTTGCGGCAAAATTACCCTAATAAAATCGGTGTTCTATGCTTTGCCTTCTTACTACATTGCGGCTTTTAAACTTCCGGCTTGGGTGATTCAACAAATGGAACAAATTATTCGACAATTTTTGTGGACGAAGGAGGATGGAACGGGTTTGCCCCAAGTGAGTTGGCATTTAGTATGTACTCCAAAATCGTCAGGTAGCTTGCGATTGTTGGACATAAAATGTCAGAATTTAGCTCTTTTAACGAAGTGGTAGTGGTGGTATTGGACAGAGAAGGACTCGCTATGGACTATGACAGTCTCATCGATATATGGACAACCGGCGTACCCACTACCTCGAACCAGAAAAAGCTCACGTTCATTTTTTTGGAATACTCTTATAAGCATACTTCCGATTATCAGAAGTTGTATTCATATATCGGTTAAAAATAGAGTGTCCACTTCGTTTTGGCATCAGAATTGGCTTGAGAATGTGCCGTGGCCTGCTATTACCATCATCTTTTCTCCTACGCGCTAGACCAAAGTGTAACAGTTAGAGATGCGAGTAACATTAATGGCTGGGATTTGACATTGCGAGATAACTTTTCGAGTCGAGCAGAAAGAGAATGGATCTCTCTTCAGGCTAAATTACAATCCATTACTATTCAACAAGGAGAAGAAAGGGATGTGATTCTTTCGTCTCTAAATGCCTCTGGCGAATTCTGATCTAGAGACATTACCGGCGACTAACATTCCCTGGTTTGACTGATAAATCAGTTTCGTTAATATGGCGAGTGAAGGCTCCAAAGAAACTGAAGGTTTTTGGATGGCTAGCTAAAACAATTTTTAATATTCTTCTTCTTTGGAATTTGGAGGGAGAGATGCAATAGAACATTCACAGAAAATGACTCCAACCATTGAAAGCTAACGACGCTGATTCTACAGACTCGAAGAAAATTTATTGAAACTTCTACTTAATTTTGTTTCCTTTATTCTCTTTCTTATTTTTCTTTCCTTTTTGCTTTCTTTTTTTTTTGGGTAGATTTATTTATTTTTGTATAGTTTTTCTTTTCTCATTTTGTAAATAATTTTGTAAATATTTTTTGGTTTAATAAAAATTGGACGCGCGACTTATGAGCCTGCTCCAAATATTTTTAAAAAAATACAAAAAATAAAGTTGCTGAGTAAACAACATGACCATGTCCGCTGATTTGTTCGGTTGCTCAACTTCTAGTTGGATCTGGTGCACCGTGGAGTTACTATGTTGGACCCGGTGCACGATGAACCCTCACTGTTAACCAGCTGCACCTCCGGTTGGACCGAGTGCACCACCTGCCATGTAAAACAACACACTTTGAATTAATTAATTTGCAACGTTGTACCCAAATTAATTGTATTCATCAAATATGTACGTAAAATAATTGGTAAATCTTGTTATACCCTGCTAGAACCAGCCGTCTCAGCCATATCGATAATGGTCCCGGCCCTGCTAAATAAACAAATAAAAAAATTAAAAATTAAGAAATGGGGGTTTGGAAATTTTTTAATTCTGCAAAGAGACCCAAAATAATATGATTTGAGTGAGACTCAACTGCACGTTTAAACTGACCTGATTAGCGAAAGAAGAACCGATGTTTCCATGTGCCTTCTTACGCACAATATTACAAACTGCACTGGGTTCTGTAAGGCCGCTGCTGTATAAAAATATTGACATATTTGATATTTCCAATAGCTAAATATTATATATCATAATTGTCATATTTTTCAATTATATTTTGACTCTCGCTGGTTTCTCAAAACATAAGAGGTAATTAAAATCAAATTTCCTACCATCAAATTATGACATGCAAATTGAAATAACAACCCAGCATATATTTATAATTGGAAAAGACATTCACATAATGAATGAACTTTCACACAAAAAGACCAGGTGCCCGTGAACACAAGAATTGCATGAGACATGCTATCATTTTAAACTTTTGATCTCGAACAGAATAAAATATCATGTCTAAATAAAATAAAAAGTTCACTGAGTGAAACATCTCATATTTTTGTAGGGCCATGTAATTTCTTTTAAATTTTGCAAACAAATGAATTATATAGTGCTCAAAATAAAATAAAAAACTCAGAAAAATATCACAGCTTTCAATATTAAGGTCGCACAATATACATGTTGGGGAAAGGGGGAGCATTTTGTCACCCAATTTCAGGAAAGATAACAGATCATTTAAGCATATTCATTGTGACTAGGTGATCTTATGGCTTTGAAAAATAAGCATTTATAAGCACACACAATCTCTAATCACATTGCACCAAGTTCGACCATAATTCTGCTCTCTTAGCGAAATTTCATATAGACTAGTATCATCATTCCTTAAAATTAAATATATGAAATTCACTCATTCAAAAATTTGAAGCATCACATTCATGCTTCTTTGGAAATATGCTGAAATTACCCTTCAAATACCGGAAATATCAAGCATGCGTTGTGTTTATCTTAACGGATGTCCCCAAAGGGACATGCGTTGTGTTTATCACAAGTACATGAATCCGAATCAAGCTTCAATCTACAAAATCTGAATGTTACTTGGTCCGACTGGAATTTGATCCATTGATTCGACAATCCTTTCAAAAGCTCAGTAAAAAACATAATTGCTTTCTAATTCACACATACACATAAAAGAGAAAGAGAAGAGAGAACAACCAGTTAAGAAATTGGATCCCAAAAATTATGTTCTAGTGACATTGAATAAAATTGCCTTGATTTATCCACAGGAGAAAAGGAGAAAAAGACAACATATATTATTCCCAAGCCAAATTGCCACCATTTCCTCTCATTTCAAAATATGCAAATGTCATAAAGCTGAGCTCAAGAAGAACATGAAAAACACAAAGAGAGCTCACGGAGAGAGAATATTTTCCAAATTTAACAGAGAATTCGGTTTTTTCTTTAGAGATATTTGTCGAAGAAATTATCGATCTTTCGAATTAACAGCTGGAAAACATGCGGAATTATGAAGACAAAATCTAATTTTAGAAGGTGCATATCGGATGTGTTATGTTTACAACGGAAGTTTAGTTAATTTATTTGGGCGATAATAGGGTGTAATGGCTGTAACGGGCTTAGATAAATAGATCAAGTTTAGCCAGAAGATTAAGTTTGGGCTAGAAAGTTGATAGGCTTGAAATAAGAAACATTTTCAGTTAGTCAAAAATGATATCTAAAATCGATATTGAGAGCAAATTTATTTTTTTTAAATGTGAATTTTATGTACATAGTACAAAACAGCAAGGTAATAGAATTAAGTTTAGAATTCACTAGTCTCCTATCAATTGGTAACCTCATTTCTTTTGATTTAATTCTAATTTAATCACTCAAATTAATTATTTATTTTTATTAAATTTGCGTCACATTCTAAGTAGCTTAATTCTTGCGATTGTTTTATTATTGTATTTTACAACTTGGATTCTGCTAAACTTCATGTTTACATTTACTTTGGACCCTTTTTATTGATTTATTTTCAAATTAAGTTTTAAGAGCCGGAGGAGCAAACTGTGATGGCTATAATTAAAAAAAAAAAAAAAAAAATCAGCTTTTTGGTAAGGTCTCACTCTTTTATTCAACTATGATGTTCATAAATGGAGGAGCAGCCAGATTCGACTTTCAGCTATATACTACGTACATAATGCTGGAATTGTCATATTGTACTCATAACATTTTGATTTCGATACAGAGGATTACAGCTTTGTATCACTTGTGTACTTGAATCGTTGTTGAATTGCATTTTAATGCAGGTTTCAAATGCAATCGGATCATGCTCAATTCCTGTTGTTGTGCAATTAAGAGAGATACTAATTTTCGTTTCTAGTGCATTCCGATGGTTTGGCAGCTCCAACTCTCGCATAAGAACTTGAATCTCTGTTTTATTTTCTAATATCTCATAGTTGTAATATTTGTCAATCAGATTTTGATTCTCTCTAGTTTCTCATCCTTTAACATAGAAGCTAATAAATTAAAGTTAGTCACAATAATCTTGTGCAAATGGTTTGAAAATTGAGATAACAGTGAACTTGTATCTATAGTAAGGATCTCATGCTTGATGTGTGAAAGAAATACAAATCACATGTATTCATATTTTATTAGTAGCATGGAGCACATCATGAATGAAAATTTCATAATAAAAAGAACATTAATGAACATAAAAACTGATGTTCAATTTTCATTAAAAATGAAACTTTCGAACAAAAAAGTAACATCGTTTAACCCTAAATGCAGAAATCTAAACCCTAAGTGCAACAAATTTCTCCTTAAAAACAAAAATATATATATATACATAACCAGTGAGAAAAAAATATTCGCTGAAATCAAAGTATTAATTTGGAAAAAAGACGAGGCAACACTAACAGTAGATACAAGAACAATACAGATCTAAAAACGAAAGAAAGTTTCAAGTTCAAATCAATCAAATTCTTGACTGAAAAAGAAAATAGTACAAGAACAAAATTTCATGAAATCTCATCATTTTTTTTGGACCTATATTATATACATGTCCCTCACTAAAAAAAACCCTCCAACCCCTTATTTACCGTAAACGGGCCCACATGATATTTTATTTTTTAATGAAAAAAGTGGTAAACAGGCTCCATTTGTTAGTGAATACAGGGATTGGAGGGATTTTTAGGGGCCAAGTAAATTTTTTCTCATTTTTAACTAAAATATGCTTAGATCAAGCCGTGATTCCAAAAAAAAAAAAAAAAAAAAAAAAAAAGACTTGCCATGATTTATACGGTCTCTAAGCTCCTCTTTAAAAAACAGACTTGCTGAAATCATAATCCTGTTAGACGATATCAAATGAGATTAAAAGAAGAGCACAAATCTAAATATAATGAAGGACACTACATTAACTACACCTATTGGATTTCACTGATGCTCCCTTTCTCCTTTCGAATTGAACAGAAAACCCTAGACCTCTTTCCTTGCACTTTAATGCAAGGAATTCCGAGATTTTTGTCTTTAGAATCAATCTGTTGATCTTTCGAATTTCATTTGTGAAAAAACGAAATGTGAAATATTTCATAGCGGATCTGTTTAGTTAATAGTAAGATAATAGAATTAATTGTTTAGAAATCACTCCATTCTCCTAATTAATTGGGTAACTTAATTTCTTTTGATTCTATTCTACTCTAATCACTCAAATTAATCCTTTGATTTTTTTTATATTGTTTTGTGTTTTAACATCTGCTGGACTTCATGCTTACATGTAATCTGGATGGATCCTATTCATTGTCTATTGTGATTAAATAAAACTTTTTTTTATTTTTATTTTGTTTTGTTTCTGAAACACGATCACTGAATCATTACAAAATATATTCAATTTTTTGAATTACTACAAATGTATGGAAATCTTATTAAACAACCTTGTCCATAAATTTGACTTCTCGGTATGTATATATATATATATATATTTTTTCTGAATTTGTCGTATTATACCATAACATTTTGCTTTCGATACACACGATTGCAGCTCAACATCACTTATTGTACTTGAACAACTCTATACATTATGTTTTGGTGAATTGCATTTTTATGAGCTCTCAACTCTATTATTTGGGCAAGAATGGGATTAAAAAATTTACGTTTCTTGTGCTTTACAATAGTTCAGCGGGTTTCTTGTTCTTTACAATGGTTCAGCGTCTCCCCTGCTTGCATAAGAACTTGAATTATTGTTTCCATTTTCTCCATAATTGCCATATGTTGATTAGATTTTGATTCTCTCTAGTTTCTTATATTATAAAATGGAAAGTAGATAATAAATTTATTTATTCACAATTGTCAAATGGTTTGCAAATTGAGATAACAATGAACATGTATTTATAATTAGGATCTCATACTTGATGTGTGATAGAAACACTAATCACACATTTCCGAGTTAATTAGTAAAAATAGAATACATTATGAATGAACTTTCATAACAAAAAGAATTTTTATTTTTTTTGAGGCGAAACTGGATAACAAAAAGAACTTTTAAGGTACATAAAAATTGTATGGCACCAATAACTTTTCTTGTTAAAAACATACTTTAAAACAGTGGAGTACATGAAATATCTTGAATATTTTGTAGAGATTGTTGGAATTTGAATCGTTTCTTTAATTGATTGGTGAGTTAGAGAGTATAAGTTTGAGAGATTTATATTAAAGAACAGAATCTTTGATTTGTTTTTGGCATGATATATTTTTCATTTTGTGGGGGCATCCAAGTGATATTGCAAACAAACGCATTATAGCCAAAATCAAAAGATTAATTTATTTGGGCAACCTGACCAGCCAAAACAGGACAGTATAAACGAAGATATTGCGCGGAATCAATTGGGCTATATATTTCTAACAAAGCTGACAAACAATGTCACGGTATTGGAAAGGCAAGAACTCTTATACCATCTTCAATATATTGCAGAGAAGAAAATATATAAGATTGAAGTACATTTTTTCAGCTTTTTTTTGTTTGTAATGCTCGCTATTGAATTACAACTAAACACATTCAAATGTTTTGTTAACCAAAAATGTGAGAAATTGTTGTTCACTTGTAGGAATAAACATATAATATTAAATTAAATAAAACTGCAAAGGAAAGAGACTAAAAGATGCTAACTTTTGTTTACATATCATTTGATTAATTCTAGCATGACAGAATATTGAAATTGAAATCGTCTATGAATTTCCAACAAACAAAGATCTCTAAAATGACACGTTTTTCCCAAGATCCAAAAAGAAGTGAGCAAAAGCTTCCGACAATTTTCTTATACATTATGTATAAAGTTATAACCTAGCATTTTATTATGTTACATAGATTTTTGCATTTTCTGGTGATAAGGAAACCAATCAATGCATTTGTTGTTTTGTATAGAAAATTTTCTTAACTTTATTATAGAAAATATTATTCCTTAATACCGATTCAAAAATCATTAGAAAATAAGAGCTTGAGTATTTTCAATAACAGCATTGTCAAGTTGACAGCATCAATCATTTCAATGTGTCGAGAGATATAGAAATGCTTATTTCGTCTCTCATAATTGCCATATTTTTCAATTAGATTTTGACTCTCTCTTTTCTCATCCCTATAACATAGAAGCTAATATAATCAAATCAGTTTCCATGATCAAATAGTGATAGGCAAATTGAGATAACATAGCAATAACATAAATTTATAATAAGAAAGAACCCTCATTTTTTATGTGGGAAGAAGTACTGATCGGATGTCTTAGTAGTTAATTTGTTACACCCCGGATCCATTTTTAGACCCGAGATGCAACGATCGTATATCCAAGAATATACGACACTAAAAATCGTATTATAGCGGAATAATCTTAGAATAATTACAAATCAAGTATCTAAATATCTTAGTTTATTACATTTAATTTTTTTCTTATATTTATGTTATCTCGATATTGTGACGACGGCGCTCAACCCAAGTCTCCCAATTAATTGAACTTGAAATTTTTTATAAAAACAAAAGGATGAGTACAAAAATACTCAGTAAGATATGCTCGCATACAATTAAAAATTAATACTATTAAAATAAATAATTATATAAAATTCATATATAAAAATATTTATTTTAGTGAATATAACCATAAGAAAGGAAAATTTTGTCTTTAGAATATCTATTTCTTTCTCACTTGTCATCTCGCACAAATAAATACTAGATAATGCTTCATGACATCGAGTACGTCACAAATATATATCTTTCCGAGCTCGTTATTGGGTGATTGGCGGCCCTAGCTTCCACCTACTAAGTACGGTCTTTCACCTACGCAAATCAACGGCCTTAGCTTCCACCTTCCAAGTATGGTTGTATTTGCCCTACTATTATTCTCAAATGTTTTATTTTATGACTTGTTAAAAATACCTACTTTGAGCCATATAAGCTCTAGTTATGTCAAAGAAATATTTTTATATTAATATTACTAATAATTATAGTATTAAAATAATTAAGAAGAAAACATATATGAACAAGAATCCATATCTCGAAATGAAAGTCACTACAAAATCGAAAATGCACATCTTGTTTTGAAAGAAGCATAGGACATAATAATGTTTTAAACTCCAAAACTCTGCTGATTCCCAACAAATATTCAGAACTAATTTTGCTTAGTAAATTTATGTGTGGCCTAACCAATGATACAAAGAACAAAGTGGAAGCATAGATATATTTTTGGTTAGATGGAATATGATTATTTATAGAGTTGAAACATGCATTTGAGTTAACAAAACATTAAAACTTCATATTCAAAGAATTTCGGTTAACAAGATTATGGCATTTGATATTCATGCTTTGGATCCAAGGTCTGACATGCATCTAATTAATTTGGTAAATAATTGTCATGAATTTGAACGGAAATTAACATATATTAATTATAAGTATGTGTGTAATGTGACATGGAACTTATGAATAAAGACATAGTACTAAAAACAGTCATTAATAGCATGTACATTTCATTTGCTCAAAAATTAATGCATGGATTATTTATTATTTATTTTTCTAAATGAAAAACATAGGCTGCACAATATTTAGATTTTAAAAACATTAATCCCCTTATTATGAAATTTTGATTTATCAAAACATATAAAATATTATTTTCATAAAATATCTAATTTCGAAATAGACTAGAAATTATTAAAAATATTCAAATTTATGAAAATACCCCAAGATAAAAATACGGGTTATAACATAATTGGTAACATCTAACACATTATGGATGAACTTTCACAACAAAAATATCATTTAGCAAACACAAAATTGCATGACAAATTTATAATTGTTAATTGCTTACTACTAAATCAATTATCAATTGGCTTTAGCAGTTTTGGTTGTTACTCAAGACTTCCATAATTACTTGACACCAAATAAAAAACTGGAGTACATGAAATATCTCATATCCAAGAGTATCCCAAATTATCTTATGTAATTCATAAATTTGAAAGTAAAAGTTAGTTTAGGATTACAAGAAAGACAACAAATAATACATACACACCAAACCATAAAAAATGTTAGAGCACACACAAGTACAAAAAAGAGTTCAATTATTCCCATCATCCATTCAGGTACTAATAACATAACAATAACAACAATAACAAACCTACTTCAGTAATATATTCAAACTAATATGATTATTTATGAAATAATTATTAAGCTAAGAGCCAGAAATCCTTTTGCCACCTTGTACTCACAAGGTATCCCCCAATTCCTTTGCTCTGTTTTCTCACAGCAAGTGTTAGGCATTCTGCCCTGTTTATGGATTCTTCTACAAATTCTTCTCTGCTGCTCCTCAACCAACTGCATTCAGAAATTAATTAATTAATTAATAAGTGTTTTTACAATACAAGGCCAAAATCACCAATAAATGCATTTATTTACAAGGTTTTCCTTTGAAAGAAATGAATGTGGCTTTCTATTAAAGGCAGTCAATTTTTTCAAAAGCATCTTCATTTTCTGAATATTTTGGAACCCCCTTACCTTTTTAGATACTCTCTTTTAGTTGATTAAATTTTTTTTGGCGCCTCCATAATGTTAATTTTGGCATACACTCAACTTAGATTTTGTTTTGGACCAAAATATCAAAAATTATAATTCATCAGAAACTATTTTTTTTGTGAGAAGTTCATCATATTTGTTTATGCATATGTGTGTTGATTTTCTTTAGTCATTATTTTAAATTAAACAAAACTAAACACGACAATAAAAAAAACTTACATATGAGATATTTTGATCCAAAAAAATATTTTAATAGATATTATGTAAAACTTAGTTCCATAGTTGCATAGGAGTTACAAATATTAACCCCTTCTAAGAGAGTAAAAGAAAATATCTACAAATACAGGGTGTATTCCAAATTATTCAGTAAATGTAGGGGTTGTTTTTTTTTTTAAATATCCAAAAAAATCATACCAACAAAATGGAGATGGTTTGTATTGGCTCAAAACAAGCACAGAAACCTCCAACTTTTTCACTTGGCTAAGTACAGTTGCTAGCTTTGGTCCTCGAATCACTAATGCTTCCACCTCCACCTATTTTTCACAAATTAGAGAAACACCCAAAATAAATAATTTTGCAAGGGCAATTTTGTAAAAAAAAACAATATAGGGGGCTCAAAATGGTTATTTCAAACTAAACTCTTGGGATTGAGAACCAAAGGGTCTTCCCTCTAAAAACTTTAAATACTCTGTAAACTAGTAAAAGGCCTGTGAAAATAACAAAGAAAAGCAATTATGCAGAATGGTACCTCAGGTTTGCAAGCTTTGCAAATGGACCCAAGAGTGTTCACCAAAGAATAAGCCTCGTCTCCTACTGCTCTTTCCCTCTCTCTACTCAAGACATGAATTAGTGTTAGTAAATCGCCCTTGTTTGCGACATGAGTGAGAGCCCACATCATGGCATTCTTGGAGCCATAGCTATGGTCGATTACGACCATGACCCTCTTCTTTCCTGCCTCTTCCACTTTGCTCCACCCCAGTTTTGCATTATCACCCCTCTTTTTTCTCCCCCATCTCTTTGAGCCCCTCCTTGACTTGTTCGAGTATGAAGAGATGGTTGAATGGTCGCCATTGATGCTTAGCTGCCTCAGAAATGCATCACCATTGTTGCTCATGCTAAAGCTATCCATCTCTCTCTCTCTCTCTCTCTCTCTCTCTCTCTTTTCTCTCTCTCTCTCTATCTCTCACACACACACAAAGAGGAGGGAGGGTCAATGGAGTTTATAGGAGAGAGAGTGAGGAAAAGACAACAGGTTTAAAGGAAGGTTGAGTTATGGGGGAGGAAAAAGAGGAGGGTCACAAGGAGGGGTTAGAGTGCAAAAGTTGACAATGCATGGAGTTAACAGCTAGTGATAATGAAAGATGAGAAAGTAAATGAAGAGGGAATCTCAGGGTTTATTTTATATTTTTTTGTTTAAAATGATCAATTAACAAGTGGGCCAATGGATAATCCTGGATTATTATTGGTAATGAATATTATTCTATTTAAGATGATTATTATTTGTAAAGATATTTTTAAAAATAAGCATTGCTGTTTTATCAAATTTCAAGTAACACATTGTATTATTCAACTATTGGTATTCATGTTGACAATCATATCATTTGATGTATCCTTCATCTAATTCTAGAAATGTTGCAATATATATTAAAATATAATATTTAAGACTAAAACATCTAATTCAATATTTGAAATTTTAATTTCATACTTAATATTTATTCAATATATGAGATATGTATTATGCAGTAAATAAGTTTTTTTAATATGCATAGAATTAATGATAAACTTAAGTATAAGATTTTAAATATATAATTGAATTATTTTAATGATTTTCAACATTCAGTATGATATTAAATAATTATTATGTGTTTAATATTTAATTAAATCTTGAGTAGATTAGATCTCTAATTAACTGTATAAAACGAATAGATTATGTTTCTGGCACTGAGCCAGTAGTACTGTTTTATCAGAAGCTCCTGAAAAAATATTGCTAGATTTGAAGGATGTGATTGATGTAAAATATTTTCACGAGGAGTTAAAAAAGTAAAATTTCAACATTTCTTTTCTGGGGGGAATATGCTTTGTCAGACTATCTTATTAGGTAGATCCAGAGCAAGAAGTAATGATAGTTATACTATACATGTAAGAGGAAAGAAGCACCATTATAATCCATTTTTTATTTTTAAATTTGCCAATAAAATATGAAATATAAGAAATTTTAACTCAAATATGTTATAAACTCTCAAGATTTTCAAAGATGCTTCTCCTCAAATATGATATATATCTTTTATTTAACATAAATAACATTAAACCAAAATAAGATATATTTAATATTAAGTAAATTACAAGTACCCAGAAACAAGAACAAGAAGTTCTATTCATGTTTGATTGGACTTGAAAATAAAATTTACAAAAAGTGAGGGGTTAATTTGAAAAACGTCCATAGAGAAAAATGTGAAAATAAAACATCACATCAAACAGGATCTAAAATAAAATAATACAAATCCGTACAATTAATATTTTTACTGTTTACCCTAACTTTTTTCTGATGAGAAGCAATCAAAAGTCTGTCATATTGTTTCGTCATCACATCATGTCAGGCCCATTATTAACTTAGATAATAATTATTTCAATTAAAATGTGTACTATCTGTTTCCATTAGTTGAGAAAGTTCCCTTTATTTTTGAAGAATTGCAAGCAAAGTTGTTTCCTTTGAATATGCTATAATTTTCATCAAACTAATCAATGTTTAGTTATGTGAGAAAACTAATAGTTTAATACCCAAACCTAGTTAACATTGTTTACGACATTTTCATTTTCATAAAAAAATAAAAGTTCTTTATAATATTCATTTGTGTTTATGACATTTCCACTAATACTGCAAGTCTTTTTTTAACAACATAGGCATAACGCTGTATTTTTATTTTATTGCAAATTTCCACTAATAACTGTTACAAGACTTTGAGCATTTCAAATAGAAAATCATTATAGTGAAAATTATATTATATATAATATTTGCATCAAATAACATATGAGTTTGTTCAATTTATAAAATCACTGAAAAAAAAAACAAATCAAATGCACGTTTGAACTGTTATCCAAATTTTTCAATATACCTTCTTACGCTTGGGAAGTGAGATTAAGAAACCAAATAAGGTGGGAAATTTAATGCAAAAAGGACCTTGTTGTTTAATAAAAATGTGTACTATTTGTTTGAGAAATTGGTAAAATAGCCCTTCACTCTTCTAGAATTACAAGATCTTTTTTCTCCTGTATTAGAATTTATTTTATCACTATAATCAATATATTTATTATATGAGCTAATTAATAGTTGAGCAATGCGACGACTACTTGCACATCTCCAAAACTATTTTACTTACTCTCTCACTAGCATTGGATTATATACATATAATGATCACGTGGTGTCCAAATGCTCGTGAAAAAGTGAAATAGTTAGTGGATGGATAATTAGTCCTAGAATTATTCTTAATAGTTGAATACCTTAAACTTGAAGAAATTCTTTATAATATTCTCATTTGGGAAAAAATAGTTGGGAAAAAATAGTTATGATCAAATGTAGTAATAATGAAGAAAAGTCAGAAACCAAAGAAAGTGCACAATTTAATGCAAAAAAGACCTTATTTAATAAAAATATTATATAAAAGGGCCCGGCTTGATTTTGGATTTGGCCTCGTGAATTGTGGATAAGACCTTATTTAATTATATTCGATATTTGATCATTTGTGGACTAAAGTTTATGGTTTTTTCTGTGTTTTTCCTACAATTAAAAAGTTCGGATAGTTTTAAAAATTATGTCTCCTAACAAGAAAATAAAAGACAATAATATGAGGTTTATGATGTAGATTAAATAAATAATATTAATAACTATTAAATAAATAATATCTATTTTATTTAATATTAATATAAATTTTGATATATATGAATCTAACAATTTTTTAGCTTCAGTAGATCATCTTACTGACATGCTTTATTAAAAACAAAATTAGAGAGAAAATATCAAAATAATTACAGAGAGCTAGAAAAAAGGATCTAAAAAAATTGAAACTTTCTATACTTCTTAATCAGTTAATTAGATCATATTCTATTCATACGGTGGTTCACATTATTATGTGTTAAGAGGCATTTTCAACACGTACGTTTCCTACTGTCAGTCACACGTTGCAAATGATAAGGTGAAATATTTTTTTTTCAAAATTATAAAATATTTATTAAAAATATCGCCGCTCAAATCAATCTATATAAAAGCATTTATATCTTGAAGTACATAGCACAAATCACCTTTCTGCCTGTTGAACAAATTAACTCACAAAAAATCATTTCTTTCGACATTTCTCAAAAGAAGTGACTTTCTTTTGTTAGGTCATGAACTAGATATAGAAAAAAAGAAAAGAACTTAAACAAAAGGTCAGCTTTACTTCATTAATTTTATTATCGAGCATAGTTTACTTCTAACATTATTTAAGAAATACAAACATTTTGATTTGGTAGAAGATTGGAGGCTGAAAATAATAATATGAACTTAAAGAGTTCATACTAGACTACGTGTTCATTTGATATATGACTATAATATTTATACAAAAATTTAACATATCAAACAATTATAAAATATAGGTTCATTCTCTAATAAAATAAAATACTAAGATGAAAACATCAAATATACATATATTAAGATGCAAAAACAGAAACACAATATAAACAAATCCTTATATATTATTCAAAAAACAAACCAAAACATAACAATATATTTCCAAAATTTAACTATTCCCTAATCCATGCCCAATTCCCATACAATAACTTCAATATAAACACACAAGCCCCCAGAACAAACATTCACACAAAACATCCATTCAAAATCAAAATAATTCTTGCTTCTATTCAGCAAGGATATGAATACTTCCCGGGAATTTCGTCCCTGACAGGTGCAAACTTGGGTCCACATAACAATTCCTCATTTGGATCTATTATTAATCACTCGTACGTTCATTTTGATGGACGGTCAGGATTAAACAGAAACATCAGCCCGTGTTACGATCTTGTCTCTCGTGAGTCTCTACTTGCTACATAATTTGATTCCAGAAGGAATATAATTCTGTATTATGAAAGGGGAGTTTTATGAAGATAACCTGTATTATCTTCATATTATGAGAATGATTCTTCTATAATTTACATTTCAATTCTCATGCTATAATAAATGAAATGTTAAGCTAATGTATTTTGGTACAAATATATATCTTTTAGGTAATTGTGACCTCATGCATGTACTTTGGTTTTTAATTTTTTGAAAAGTCTACACTATGTCATCGCCTACTATTTAAAAGAAAAATAATCAACCTCTTATATACTATCAAGCTCCTCAAACTAATTATCTTTAGAGGTGAACATTTTGTTCGGTTTATTTAAAAACCAAATGAATAAGTTAAATTCGGTTAAATCAGTTCATTTTTTCGATTTGTGTGGTTTGGTTCGGCTAATCATGATGTTCGGTTTAAATTGGTTCGGTGGTTTTGAATTTTTGGAAAATCGAAAAAACTAAATCGACTAATACATATACTAGTTGAACCGGTATGTGTATAAGTTAGTGAGCCTAAAAATAATATACTATTTTTTTTTTGAATTCCTTAATTAAGTGAGGATTATTTTATAAGAAAGAAAAGAAAATCACTCAATTGGTACATATGAGAATTGAACTCATAACTTCTAGTATCTCATGAAAAATACTTTATCATTAGACTATGAGACATTTGCTACTAGTTTTGTTTTTTAAATTATGCTTCAAGAACAAATAATATTATTTCTTGTCTTGTTTAATGTGCATTTTGTTCTTTCGTCTGCTATCTAGAAAGTTTTAAGATAAATAATTTAAAGTTCGAGAAAGGAAAAAAAAAGTGCCAAAAATAAATAAAAAATTCTGACCGTTCTACATCTTCTAGTTGGTTTGGTAACTTAGTTTATTCAGTTCATTCAAAATCCGGTAAAAAACTTAATTCAGTCGGTTCAATTTAATTATTTATGGTCCTTCAATGAAAACCGATTTGGTTCGGATTGACACGACCGAATGTTTGCCGATAATTATGTTAGCTACCTAAAACTAAATGAGACAGAAGTACAAGATCTTGAAAGGGTATATTTGAAAAACAAATTGGAGGCAAAAATCACTGTACATGTAGCTTTCTTGCGCCAATGTTTCAGGGTTGTGGATTGTGATCCATCAGAAGGTTAAAGAAATTTTAGAAAGGCATCAGATCTTGATTTTTGTGTCCTTTTTAAAAGTACCTCCTATTAAGGTTCTAAAATGTTCTTTTTTAAACTTCAAATGTAGATTAGATTAGATGGGTATTCAAAAGTTTTAAGATGAGTAAGTATCACCATATATATAATCTATTTACAAAATAACCCTATTGTAATTTTTTATGGATTAAACCCTGTTGTAATATTGAAATAACGAAACATATATTTATCTATTATTATAACAAAACATTGAAATGTAGATAGATTAGATGGGTAAGTAGGTGTTGGTTCAATTCCTTCTCATTATATAATGTAAATGGTTTAACATTCTATCTTTACCTACACATGCACCACGAAATTGACTTCTTTATAAGTATGATTACAGAAAATTTAATTACTTCTAATTATGTAATGGTCTAACATTGTATTAGACAATTAGTAATATCTTCTAATTATATAAATGGTGTAACATTGTTTAGACTATTAGTTATATTTCTAAAATATTAGATAAAATAAATCAATTTAGAAAACTAATACTGGAATGAGATATATTTTTTTAATTTTTTATTATACATGCATTGCCCATTGTATACTCACACATTTTCTAAATCTTGCTATTATACATAAATTGTAATAAAAGTATTTACATATTTTCTAGATTTTATATTATACATGCATAACAACACTAACAAAATTCTGAAAAACATGATCTTCTTATCAAAATAAAATTAAATATTTCAACAAATTTTGATTTGTCAAAAATATCATTGTTAAATATCATGCAAACATTTTATTCAGTCTAATTCTGATACACCATTAATTCAAACCTTATAATTAGGAGACTATTTGTTGGAGAAAAAACAACAACAAAATAATAAAATCTAGGGCCCACAACATGATTGTACCCTATTTATAAGTTTATAACATGCCATTAATATAAGCATGAAAGATGAATCCAAAAGTCATGTAGGTTTTGGGCCCAAATTGACCGACTGGCAGGCTAAGAGACACAAATTAATGGACCCATTATGATAATTTGTCTCTTGTTCCATCTTTTGTCCAGCCTTTCAGGCCAGTCTTTTGCTTGCAGTGCAGGCAATGCAAATTTCTGTTCTTTCGTATGAAAAATGTTCGTAACTTTTCTGAATGTTTTCAAAAAGATAATGTATTTTTAGATTTTTTTTTCTTGTAGTTCATGTGAAGTTAAATCAATATTTTGTTTCCTCCTAGTAAAGTTAACTAAGAATTCCATCATTTTTATTTTATCAAAATTACCTCTAATTAATTTTTTTAATATTTTATTTTTTAATAAAAATAATTAATAAAAGAAAGTTAATATTTTACAACATAACAGTTCATGGTATTATATTTATGATATTTTATAATATTATATTAAGTACAATGCTCTTTTCTCTTCTATTTAAGTAGAATATTATTTTATTTGGTATAATATATTATTTTCTTCTTTATTTATGTTCACATTTTGATTCTCCTTTGTTTCTATTTTATGTAAAATGTTTTTTTAATGTAATATTTTATGTAAAACATTATTTTGTATTTTTATTTATTGTTGCAGGTTGAACAAAATAAACATATAAAAACTATAGACTTTCAACTGCGCTTGCTGATCTGTTTCTTAGGCATTCATGCTTCTCTTGTATATTTAACTTTTTATGTCTATAAATGTACATTTCTGTACGCTTGTTTCTTTTGCTAACTATATATTCATATACACACTTTTATATGCTGGAATATATTCTTTAATTATAACACATACTAATTTACAAAAAAATGTCGGAAAATCCAAGCCCATTGATCTTATGAATATCTTGTATTTCATTTGCTAAAATCAAGAAAATTCCAACTCCATAACTTATATTCATGCTTCTTTTGAAATAGACTTATATTTCTAGAGTCTAGATACATATTTATATATTCATATACACATTTAAATTAAAATTATAACACATTAATTTACTAGAAATCTAGAAGATTCCAGCTCCATTGATCTTATGAATCTCTTCTATTGAGGCTATGAACAACTTGTCATTGTCTCTTATTACTTCGATTGAGTCGATCTCCGCCCCTTCTTTATTCGTCATAATTGATTCATTTGCATCTATATTAAGCTTCTCCCCTGCATTTATCGTTGCACATTGTCAATTTACAAAAAAAACTCACTAATAGACTCATAATTTTATTTATTGAATGCACTAGGCAATAAATTATAAGTCATGAATTCAAATTCTATTGACATCAAATAATAAAAGTTGAACAAGTCTTCACTATTCAATAGTAAAAATTAAAAATAAAATAAATTCAATAAAAGATAAGTTCTCTAGGTATATATCACTTCATATATAACCTATAAAAATTATAAAGTTTGTGTATATTTAAACTTCTAAAAAGCATAATTAGTTGTCACAAGTATAATATATGTGATATTATGAAATTTTGTACCAATAACATCTTGGAGCTCCTCCATTGTCTTTGGCAAACTAATAAGTTTACCAGCCTCCGGTTTCCTCAAAAGGGGATGACCCTTATAAATGCTAACCCTCACAAACTTTTCCTCTTTTCTATCTAATTCCTTCAACTTTTCAATTTCGTGAGGCGTTTCCAATACGGAAATTGAATAACCAACTTCCCTCTTTTCTAGCATCTCCTCAATCTCTTCCCGTGCCATCTTTTGTGATTTCCACCCTTTTAAATCTGCATTTTCAACATTGGCCCCATTCATGACCAAGTACTTGATCATTTTCACATTGTCGTCAACCAATGCTATATTTAATGCAGTTAGGCCCTCATGGTTTATCGAATCGATGTTTAGTCCGTGTTTCAAGAGTTCTTTCAATGTTTCAAGATCTTGTTTTTTTGTTGCTGTGCAAAGGAGGTCGCCTGCTACATTGGGGTTTGATACACGCGCAAAATGGTATAATATGTTGAAGATCTTGTGGTGTTTTGAGGTAATGGCTAGCCATAGAGGGGTATTTCCGTAAACATCTGCATTTTTTAGACATATGATAAAATAAAATGTTCTCTATTTGTATAATAGGATTAATGTACGAGTTTAGATGATACATCATCATAACATTGATAAGCAGAACGCAAGAACTTATATTTCCAATAATATAATGGCCACTTTTGTCAACTTCTTAAGATTCTATCTTTTTTGTGGGAATTTCTCAAGGTTATATTAATATATTGTTCAGTTCTAACCTTACAAAATTTAAACCGGATACCTTTAATATTTACATTGCAAGCATGCCTTAGTAACACAAGAACACAATCTTCATACCCCTTTGATGCCGCTATGTGCTTCATAAAAAAGACATAAAATTATACTCAAAATCTAACGATAAATTCAAAATTCAAAACAAATTGAAAATACTAAATCATACCAATGGAGTTCTTCCTTTCGAGTCGCCAATATTAGGATCCATACCGACTTTCAAAAGATCGTCTAAAAATAAGTTATTTCCAGTTGCTGTTACAGTTAAAAGATTGCATGGAATATTTGCTTCATCGCATTCTCCGCTTTCTCCTATCAAATCCTCTATACATATATCCTTATACTCAATTTGATGCTGCATGACAAATTGAAAATAAAAAACAATCAATTAAATCAAGATATATCCGTTCAATAGTTAAAAACATAGATGTTTTTACTTTTTAAAACATGAGAATATCATATGTATAAT
The DNA here is from genome assembly GCA_027726005.1 of Juncus effusus. NCBI lineage: Eukaryota > Viridiplantae > Streptophyta > Magnoliopsida > Poales > Juncaceae > Juncus > Juncus effusus. The sequence continues at coordinate 1,274,485 of CM050899.1, forward strand.
GTACCCCTCAAATAATAACTTAAAAATCTACACTAGCCCCTTTTCTGTCTCACTTACTATACGATAATATGACGAAACATTTGTAGATCTTTTGAAATAAATGGAGAAATAAAGAATATTAATGATTTAATTATTTTCTGTAAATGAATACGCCATATTTCTTTATCTTTTTTACTTATATGCATGAAATATCTCATTTGTAGGGGTATATTGTATACATGATATTTCTAGATTTTGCAGGGGTACGTATGAAATTTCTCCTAACTTCTTCAAATTTGAAGTTCATTATTTAATTTTACCTTTAGAAAGTTTCTGATAATGATAATACTGTCCTCATGCTTACTTCTCATTGCCTCCTTTAGCGTGCTTTGTTTCAGCCTCAAAAGTTGGCACAAAGTTTTCGTACGAAACGTGAAACCTTGAGACCTCTCAGAAAGAGCACTCTCTTCGCCGAATATATCTGCAGTTGTTAGTTTACCCATCACCTTTTCTCCCTCCTCATTGGATGAATATATCATTTCTATATCGCCAGATACTACTATGTAAATATCGTCCGGTGCCTCGTTTTGCATTATCACCTCTTCTCTCGGCGGTATATATTCTGGTTTCATTTTTGCTACCTAATTGATTCATGATAATTAGGGATTCATATTCATTACATTTTCTTACTTTGCTCTTGCTTTTGACAAATAAAATATAGTAAGAATAGAAACAAAAATAGTCAAATATAAACATGAGAAGGGCAACTTGGAAAATATTTTAAGATTTTCGTGGATGTATGTGGTATTTCACTTCTTTAAGGGGCAAATATGAAAAGTATCGAGCATAAGCATAACTTGTAAAATTCAATGATAAATTGATAATTTTGTTTATCTTTCGCATTTTTTTGAATTCGGAAGAAGAAGTGTTACCAAGAGGAGAAGAACTTCTTTTGAGACACCTTTGAAGAGATAGACTTCCTTCACAATCGGTAAAAAGAGTTGCTCACAAATGCTTTTGCATATGGAATTGGGTAATTGATCCATCAATTGTTGTTGATTTAAACTATCGGCCCTAAACTTAAGGCACATATACGTCAATATTTGTTGCTTTAATCTTGGTGGTAGTCGGTTTCTACTCACAAAATTCGAGGCGGCGCTTATACTATTTCTCTGCAATATAACAAAATTAAATAATCTCAAATCAACGCTTTAACAATCATCTCCTACACTCTAAAATTTAAACAAGATCATTTATTACAATTACAATTTGGTTTAAAGATTTTAAACTATAGATATTGAATCCTATTAGAAAATAAAAAAAGCACAATATCCACTTACAAATTCCATGGTGCGGCGAGTCCCTTCCACGACCAAATTAGTCATATTACCAATCAAATACGCAGTAAGGCCCAAATTAAACAGCATATAAAAGATATTAAATATCATCTCTCGTGTGTTTTCCGCATGAAGATCTCCATATCCAACGGTTGTCATTGTGGTGATCGACCAATAAACGGACGAGATGTAACGGATCCACAAACCCGCTTCAGGAAAGTTCGGCATAACTGCTCCGATCCAAGTTCTACCTTGGTGCGGATAGCTTCGGGCTAGTATGTAGTATAGACATCCCGCGCAATGGACTAGAAAAAGAGTCACCTATAAAAGTAATGGAAAAATAATTTGAGAAATGAAAAAAGGGCGAAATGAAATTTGTATATTTTACGAACAAAAGAGTTTGATAAATATGATATGTGTAAAATTGACATTTTGAGCAAAATTGATATGTTTTTATTAATTTATATATTTCAGGCTTAAAAGGTAAATTTGATATTTAGGTTCGTCTCAAAGAAAAGTATAACTTACTGATACGAGCCGAACACATCTTATCCAGAAATAACTGAATCGGATATCCTTTTCCAATCTGTTCCGAAAAAAGAAACTATTTTAATACTGTCAAAACTACTAATGTCTGTATTAAAATCAAGTAACATGAATCATATGCTACTAAACTTTATAGAAAGAATTTTATATTATATTATTACCTGGTAAAAAATAATTTGACTTTTCTTAATCTCCAGAGCCTTAATACACCCAAAATGCTGTAAGAGACACTTTGCTTAAATTCTCCAGTAATTAAAGACTCTATACCTTGAAGTGGTATTGTTGATGCCACATCCATTATGAACCATGTTGATAAATACCTAATAATTAATATTACAACAAAATAATAATAATAATATATTAAAAATTTAAAATCATAAATTATTTTATGCATATTGTGGGGCATATATCTCTGGATAATATATCAACACATGTTAATCCCTCTAGAACTATGGATTTATTGCAATCATTTTCAGTGAAATCTCTATCATACGTGTCTCAAACAGAACAACCAAAATAATTCTACCTACTTTGGATTATGTTAAAATTAAATATAATCATTTTCTCACATTCTAAATTTCTTTTGCTTTTAGATTGGACATTCAAAAAAGTTGTTCATATATATTATGTTAATATCAGTGATTCAGTATTATATAGTAAATAATACAGTTTCTTTTGGATGAAAAATATATCACATTTATCTTTCTTTGAAAAATAAGAAACACATTACACTCATTTGCTGCATATCCAATACATGACAAGTCTTTAATATAAGACGTCAAAATACTTAGGTATTTTTAATCATTCACTCTTTATGAATTTATTACCTCATAGTTATCTTCTTTCGGTCACGGACGAGTAATTGAGTCCTTGTGTCGATATACGCCACGAAAAACGTCAAAGTAATATCAATGGCGAAAAACAAGTCGACGATATTATCGGCTATGAAGAGTCCTCCTTTGGGGGAAGAGTCCATAAATGCCACTTCAAAAGGGTATACCCATGCTGAGTAGAACACTAGAATCACCATAAAAGTCTCCCAACACCTAATAAAAAATAATGGAAATATATATTTCAATTTTATCTTTTTTTGTTCTTCACATGTGCCATGTTTTGGAAATAATCTAAATTAGTGAACATTGCTTCAAGAAGAATATAGTTTTTATGTCATAGACAAATATCTAATTATTTAATTTAACTTTTCAGGTGAAACCAACAATCCAAAATAACTTGTACTTCAAAAGGAAAACAACCCAAAATGATTCAATATATCTTTTCATGTAAAATCAACAATCCAAAACAATTTATACTTCAAGAAAGAAAACAACCCAAAATACTACAATCTAAGTTGAAATCTCCTTTTTTTTTTATTTGAGACGAGATTTGAAATTCCAAACTGATTTAGTGGGAGAAATAAGTTGAAAATCAAATTGTTTTATGATTTTATAGTGTACGCCTTTGTTTGTATGCTATAGTCAAATTACGTATACTGTTTTAGTATAGCTTTTCCGAGCAAATTAACAATCTAAAAATACTTCAAGCTCAAGTATAGCTAGATCAACTTTTGCAATATAACAATGCAATCCTTTATCTACATCTCAGTTGAAATTAATCTTCTCATCTAACCAAAATGTAACATATTACCTGTAAACCGAGTCCATTGGTGAGATGACCTTCGTGTTGAAATCCGATTGGCCGAAACCGGAGACTCCCAAAGGAGGAAGCATTATCTTAGAGAGACTCCTCATATTGAAAGAACCAGACCCTTCTTCTTCTCTTTCATATATTATCTCACTAAAATTTGTTTCTTTGCTAAAGTTTACACTACTATTATTATTGCTATATGCCCCATTATTACCACTTGATGTAAAGCTAAGGCCTTTCATTTTTCTGAATTTCTTTGTTTTTCTTTGTATTTTCTTTGTTTTTTTTCACTGTTGAAACCTAAGAGCAAGAGAGCATCTGAAATAATGGAGGTAAGGTTGGCCCCCTGAAAATGACCAGACATTGCTCATCAGTCATTCCCCTTGTAGAATGATGTTCCTCTCCATTCTGCTATAATGGTGACCTCCATTTCCCAATATGCTGGCCCGAGTTATAAGGATTTTAATTTTTGTATTTTTTTATGTTTTAGTATTGTTTTTTTTAATGTTTTGTATATCATATATGGTTCACGTCAATGTATATTTGTTTGACATGTTCTATGCATGTTTTTGTATATTTATTTTGTTCTTTTTATGCTCCACCATGTTTGGTATGTTTTATGAATGTTTTAGTTAAAATATTTGTTAGTTTGTAAGTTTTATTATGTAACAAATAATGTTTTGATGTACTTTGTTTTTATTAAATGATATATTTTAATGTGCCATAACTTGAAGTGTGCTCAAAAGATAACATTAGTTCATTGCATTTTTTTTGAAGAGGTCAATGGTTTCTCTATTTTCTGTACTAAATGGGGAGAGAAGTAGAATCCTACGCTGAAAGAACTCGGTGTTTGATGGAAGTATTCAAAATAATTGAAGTACGATAGTGAACTGAAAAGGGCAAAAATGAAAAACTCTTTTTGAGTTGTGAGATAAAATTGCATGTGATTGCAAGTTGCTTTTCATTGATTTGGTAGGTGTATGTGGCCAAAGATAATTCTATTTTTGTATTAATATTATGTTTTTCTAAAGTTATCAATCAATGAAGTTTTTTGAAGTGACGGTTTGTATTGTATTATAAATTTGATTTAACATATTTTGTACAAAATTAGAAGTTAATAGATTTGTATGCTTTGAAATTTTATGTTGGCTGCAAAACCCTTTTGACTTAATTATGATCATGCACATTGCCCAATTAGAAATTTTAGAACTACAATCCTTGTTATTTCTACGAATATATCCTTATTCTGTATATAAATGCACGTGGTTTATCTATAATGAAGTTATTTTATTTGCTTTAAGAACACATTTTTTTTTCATCCATGACCATGAAAGATAATGACTTTGAAGTCCAGTGTTTTTAATCCGAGTTCCAAACTCCAGATAGAGCTTTGGATTTATAAGATATTTTGGATTATATGTATTTGATAATTTATTTATTTGTAAATTAATTTGAATTGTTTGATTTGATGTATTTTTAGAGGAGGGAGAGAGTTAGTGTATTTTGTAATATGAATTTAATAAACATATTACAAAATACTTGAATTTGAGAATTTGCAAAGATAAGAATTCATAATCCTTAAAATCAAAAGTGAATTTTAATCAATTCATGATTTACAATTTCATGAATCTTATAATCTCTTGAACATACCCTTAATGATCCACCCACATAAATTCGAGTCATGCTTTGGTTTCAACTGAGGATTATTAATAACCAGATCGACAATTGCCCCTGTTCAGATAATCATCCTGAAATTGATATTAGCACTCAGAGATTGAACTTAATAAAGAATGGGAAGTATTGTGACCCTCTCAAGATTTTAACATAGTAGTATATATTAGTAGTATTTTATTGAAAAAAATAAATTAAATACATATAGCTTTATGTATTTGCTCCTCTTTTAAATTTTTGTTAAGTGTTAATCAATAGAAAGATTTTTAACTGAGGCATTTGAAATAATTCTATGAGAGTAGATTTGTCATTTTCAATATTTATTATTTTGCTTAATAAATATTTAAAAATAAAATATATTTAGATAATATGTGTAGATTTTATCAAATTTGATTCATTTGGAAAGCTGGGTAACATACTCTAAACTACAGTACAAATTAAATCAAATATATCTAAACCTCAGTTTAGTATTTTGTTTTCATGTCATCATCTCCTTTTTATATAGTCAATATCACGTAGAAAATATTTAAAAAACATATCATGTAGAATACAATTCAATCAAGGTATTTTTTGCATTTATTGAATGTACTAACATGATAAGCGTGGCACTTCACTTTCACGCTATTTTCAAATTTTGAGGCCTACACATGTAATACCAATTGTGCATGTTCGGCGGTTCTCGAAAAACGTAAAATAATAAAATAAATGTTCTATTTTAATTTATTTCGGCCGAAGAGTAATAAAATATGTTGAATTAGAAGTATAGAATAGTAAAATTTCTTATTTCATAATTGAGATGAAATTAGAGATGTAAACAGTGCGAATAATATTCGAATCCGAACCATACTGTATTCGCAAAATATCCATATCCGAATAAAAATATTCTTATCCGACGGATACGGATAATTTATACGGATATGGATACGGATACAATATCAATTTTATGAGCCGGATAAGAATACAATATTAATTTATTTATTTTATTTTTATATAATTTGAATAATTTTTTCAGTTTATATGATTTGTATAAACTCAAATTATAGAACAAGGACATTTTGGTCACAAGTTTTTTCTATAATTTTAAATCAAGTTCTTCGTATAACTATCTTACCGAACGTACATGAAATAAAGTGAATTAGTCGTCTATTTTAAATTTCGCTATTCTTTTATTTTATATGTTACCGAACGGGCCCACTAAGAAATTACTTCTTAAACTCGGCCTCACAATTCATAGGCACAAGGCCCATCACAAAAATGTTTAGTATTTACGGTCCAAGAATTTGTATGTAGTGATGTATTCTTGTTTAGTTATGCATATTAACTTGGTTTCATGCTTTTAGCATTTCTTCATCCAATGCAAGAGTTATGAGCCATAGCAAAAGCAAACATATTGAATTAGTAAATTAGTTATATTGAATTAGTAAATTAGTTGATATTGAAGCATTTTTTTAATTTATTTGATGAGAAATCAGAGAAAATCAAATCCAAGAATTTGTATGTCTATATTTATATTAAAGGTTAAACAACCTAAATTCTTGGAGTCTAAAATTTGACTAGGCAATATTAATTGAAAGAGTATTACAAAATATACTTGGAGTAACAACTCAATTTCAACATGCTGCTAAGAGAATATAAATAACTTAGATGATTCATTGTGCAATGATAGCCGTTCTAATCATGGAGGTCTTAATTTTTGTGAGAAGGATACAGAGTAAGCTAATACTATACTACCATCTCCAAAAGGAGAAAACACTGTATATTGGTAGCAGCTGGTATGAAGATTGCTAAAAATTTTAACCGAATATCTTTGTTGATATATGTACTTTAATTGTTCTATATTATTTTTTTTAGTTGTTAGATAAATTGCATGTGGTTTGCAGTTGCAGCTGTTTTTCATTGGTAAGTTTATAATTTATGTGGCCAAAGATATAAATCATTTTTTGAAGGAACATTATGATTTATTATAAAGTGGTCAATAAGTAATATTGTTTATTAGTGACGAATTATATAATAAGCTTGATTAAATACTTGTTCAAATATTTTGTTGTAAACAAGGAGTTTAAAAAGATTTGGTATATTTTGAAATTTTCTTTTTGTTACGTAAGGCTTTGACCTATTGTCATGCATATTACCAAATTAGAAAATTCTGAAACTACAATCCTTTGTTATTGAAAAAAAGGGTCATCCTTACTTTTTGTATAAAATGTACTTCCATTTGCTTTCAGGACGTTTTTTCATACATGAAAGATAAAGTTTTTGGATTTGACTTCCAAAGATAAACTTTTCATGACTTTTTTTTGAACTAGCCAAAAAAAAAGATTAATTAAGAAAATAATCAAGTTTTTAAATTATTTGCAAAACTAGCCGTTTCGCTCAACCACTGGATGAAACTAAGTTAGTTTCACCCAGTAGCGGGCGAAACATCAATTTTCTCATTTTTCCTACTGAATTAAGCTAAAAAAATACTATTTTGCCCCATGGCGGGGCGAAACATCTATTTTCTCATTTTTCCCACTGAATTAAGCTAAAAAACACGATTTCGCTCCATGGTGGGGCGAAACAGGTATTTTTTTTTCAATTTAGAGCCAAATTTTTTTTTTGCCTGTTTCGCCCAGCCATGGGCGAAACAGTGTTTTTTTTTAATTTTTGTGGAAAATAAAAAATTGCATGTTTCGTCTAGTGATGGAGCGAATCGGCTAGTTTCATAAATAATTTGAGAACTTGACTATTTTCTTAATTAATCTTGTTTTTTCGGCCAGTTAAAAAAAACAGTCACTTTTCTTCATACATGAAAGATAAAAGTTTTTGTATTTTTTTTTAACTAATTACGTACTTTCAATTTCAATGTCTGTTGACTATTTTTTTGATGAAGTCCGTTCACTATTAAAAGCACACATATTTAGTCAAATTGAGAATTTTGTGGGTCATATTGAGAATTTTGTTTAAGACTATTTAAATGATATCTTCTCTTATCTCAATTCAAGATAATGTGAAAAGAAATTTATTTGAAATAGTTCAGGGATCAAATTGGGAAAAGTTTTCCACTAATTCTGAAAAGCAAAAGAGAATATTTTGATGCAAATCAAATCCAGAATTTTTAATACCCATGTTCAGATAATCATTCTAAAATAATGACCTTTTAAATAATTCTTTAAAAGGCCAAACAATTTCTAATAGAGTAATAAGACATCTATCATTCTATTAATCCAAAGATTATGAGTTCAATATTTGAATAAACTAAGTTTTTTGAATATAGATGAGTGATATATAAGCTCCCTCTATAAAACAAAAAAAAATTCTTTGGGAATGAGTTTGTCATTTTAAAGTGGATCAACAAAAATTAGAAGATATTAATAGAATATATGTGCAGATTCATTTCAAATCGTGTAACATGCGTTAAAATGCAGTGCAAACAAAATGAAGAATATCTAAACCACAATTTCGTGGATTATTTGCATTTCATCACCATCTTTTGTATATGGTCAACATCACATAGAATTTTTTTTTAATCAAGATACTTTTGCATTTACTCCCCTTTATTTCCACGACATTTTTAGATTTTTTATAAACAATTTTTGAAAATTGAGAGCCACATATAATATCAATCCAAATTTCCATCATACAATGGGCCTAGAAGGCCTTATGTAGACCCAACTCACTGTGACAGTGTAAAGCCCATCACAAAATAGTAATAATTATGGCCCAATAATATATATATAGATCTATTATATGTATGTAAATAATAAAAAGTACTTAATTAATTATTTGAGATATTATGTATACGTGATATTACCCCTTATAATTACTATTTGTTATTTATTGGACATGCAACAATATGCACGTTATGTAATAAATACGTACTTCCATGTTTTGAAGTATACAAAGTTCATCATATCCAAGCTTCACTACGGATAACTTAATTACTTATTTACATTTGATTATGTGAATATAATTGAAATGCATTTACATATAAATATAATATTTTGTGTATTTTATCAAATTTATTCATAATTAAATGGAATGTTCATAGACTTCTAAAATTTTTTTTTTTTAACTTCTAAATGTTCATTATGTAATATGATATTTATTTAAAAAAATTGTAGAGAAATAAGAATGGCGGTTTCAAGGTTCGAAATTCTGATTGGTACTAGATATATGGTTCTCATTCTTGACAAAAATCATTTCTCAAAATTCTAAAAATGTCATGAAATCGAAGTGCCACACTTATCACGATTGTAAATTAAATGCAAAAAGCACATTGATTGAATTGTTTCAACATGATATTGACCTTAAATAAAGGAGATGGCGACATACAAATAATATCATTTTTTTTATTCAATTTCAAATTCTTAAATGCAGGAACAAAATAGAAAATTAATTCTTGTATGTTTTATATGTTGGGCTCCCTCCTCAAATTGGGCTTTATATTATTCTTATATATAATTTGGGCCTTTAATTAGTACTTTGTAATAATGAATATTTAGAGGGGGTATTTTGTAAATGTGCTTTTGCACTTAGAAAAGAGTCGGGGACTCTTCCCTCTCCCCTCTGTTATGTGCGTGTGTGTTTTGAAAGAAAAAAAAGAGAGACCTCAAAAGCTAGGTTCGGCCAAAAAGAAAAAGAGAAAGAAGGAAGGAGAGTGTGGTAGAGAGGAGAGTTAAGTGATTGGAACGTATATCTCCGGTCTTATTAGAGTGAACCCATATCATCGGTTCGTTGAAACCGGTATGGTGGAAGCCTCTTCATCTTCTTCTTCGAACATTCTTTTTCTTTAGTTGGTAGCTCATTTCACATGCTTATAATTCATCAAGATGATGGTGAATGTTGTTGTGTAGTCTAGAGTTTGTGTATAAATTTTAGAAGAAAGGTTTTTTGTTTGTAATAGTGGAACGGTACGATACCGATAATACAAAGAGTCTTCTTTAAAATCTTGTCTCTCTTGTTGCATTGGATTTGTTTCTTTGTTGCTGTTTTGATTGGGTAAGGTTTGTGATTTTAATTTGATCGGTGATATTGGCATAAAGAGCGCACACAAGACGCTCGACAAAAATCCCGTGAGAGGATTTTGTTCGTGTTTCACCCCTATTTTCCCAACATTATTTTCGTTTTCCTATCCTTCTCTTTTCTTTTTGAGATTGAGATATCAAGAAAGCTTAATTTTAGGAGTAACTAGCATTACAACTGAGAAGAAGAAAATTAACACTTTGAAGCATATATTACAATTCATGTTTTGATTAATTTCAATGCTAGAATTACACTTCGAGGTGCTTTTCAAAATCGAAGTATATATTTTAAAATTAACACTTTGAAACATATATTATAATTCATGTTATGATTCT